>JBBPRT010000028.1:0-41209 GCA_038093175.1 Boletus hoseneyae
TCGTACGAATGCAGACGGGCCTGAAGCTCTGCTAGTTGTGTCTGCTTGCGTTCGCGAAAAGCGCGCTGGGCGGCCCTGTATCACCCAAGTCAGCTCCGGTGGGCAGTATGGCATTCTGGCTGCGGCTTGCCTGTTCTGCATACGTCTACCGCCAGACGAGTCCTCGTCCTATAGCGAGCAATCAGTTTACGAAGGAGGATCGGACACGGGAGGACGGACAAAGTCATCTCTGGGGAAGGATGCGGCGGTGTTGGTCTCCTTCTTGGGCTTTCGGCCGGGCTTGGGTTTAGCGGGAATGACCCATTCCTTCGAAGCTGTTGTAGAATGAGTCGTATGTCCATGGAAAGCGCGTAAAGGATGTGCGTACGTTGTGCCCAGAGGGTGGACGAAGTGGAGGCCGTTTCCGAGGCAGGAGACAGCTCGACTGGAGACATGACGGTGATTAGATCAAGTACCAACAAACACACCAAAGTTGCCAACTTAGTACGGGTAATAACACAGCCACTCTCATCCTTTAATCGACAACCTCCTCCATCTGTTCAATCACCTCGTCGATCCATTCCTCAATCTCCTCCTTTGCCTCCTCCTCTCCCTCGTGCTCCAGCCTCTTCCCTCTTCCCCGCTTCTCATCTGCAATATCACGCTTGCAACGTGCGCGCCATGCATTCCACTCGTCAACCAACCGCTTGCGATGCGCAACCAGCTCAGCGCTGACGTTGCTTTCCTCTGTCGCATCCTCTTCATCAAACGTGCGACTGTACTCCTTCAGGTTTCGACGGATCTGTCGCTGCTGCTCCTTCGTCAGCAACGTGCGTGGGCGAGGTCGCCATATGAATTGCTTGAACCGATCCAAGATGTGCTTCTCGAGCTCTTGCCCGCGAAAGTCCCAGATTGCATACCCGTTTTCAAGCTGACTTCCAGTCAGCAATCATCGACGATCATTCGCCGTGGACCTTACCGTGTGCCTCCATGCACTCGCACTTGTCGCTAGGTACCTTCCGCTCGGATCCCACTCTACATCTGTGACGCCGTAGTGATCCGCTGAGCCAAGTTGCTGAATACCGGCACCCCACTCTGCCGCCTGGCCCTCTCTGCGTTCCTCGCTGTTAAAATCGAGGTCCCAGAATTCAAGTTCAGACTTGGTAGATGAGCCCACAGTGGCGAGGACTACATGTCGTCCTCGCGGTGACCACCGAATGGTGTTGCTCGTACGGGATGCGAGCGTGCCTAGCACAGTGCATTAGCAACGTTCAGGGTCACTAAAAACCATAGAGCGTACGTAGAAGCCTGAAATCGTTTTTGGTTCGATCGAGTTGATAGAAACTAATGTCAGTCTTAATTGTGATACCCGGCCCCGGGTTACCAAGATTCGGGTCACTACTGGAAACGATGGCGAATCGCTCCCCTTTTGGTTCCCATGAAAAGTCCGTTACGGTGTCTAGTTCCCCAGTCAGTATACGCGGGGGTCCAGGGAAAGCGACTCAACCTTTGAGCTCCACTACTTCCACCGGGAAATCCTTTTCACGGACTCGGAAGATTTCAAGGTTGCAAAAGATCGATTTCTTCGTTTTCGTGTGACGATCAACTTTGACGCACAGGAAGTCGCCGTGATTCTGCCAGTAAAGCTTACACTAACAAAGACACATTAATATCAATCTTCCAACGAGTCAATACACCAACCTCTGTGACGTTAAATAGATTCTTTTGACGCAGAATCCGTCTGCTTGGAAACTCCAGGAGGGTAACCCTCGCAGGTTGATTAGCCACTTCAGGTGTCCAGTACGCAAGCATATTCTCCCGAGCTTTCTTCAATGGTTTATCCGCTCTTGCTGCCTTTTCACCATCGTCCCTATCCCTGTCACCGTGGGGACACCATTCAAAGTCAACAACACCTTCGATCTTCAAGCTCTTCTTATCGTGGAGACCCATACTAGGGAGCTCGTACACACTGATTTGTTGACCGGGTGTTACTCGTGCGACATATTTATCGTCAGCGCTCCACTTGAGCGCAGGCCACTGCATCTGCTTTTTCATCGAAGGGACTTCACTTTCAAAAAGAGATGTAGGGAAAGTGCGAAGTAGGCGACCCGATTTGACGTCCCACACAGCAATGTTGTTACCCTCATCTTCCGGCGAAAAGTACTCGGGACCTTGAGGAAGACTTGGTGACACAGTAATGGGATCATGCGACCACGTAACGAGATAGTTTTCGCACGGGGAGAAATCGATCAACTTGACAAACGGGTGGGCGAAACGTTGCTGGGGCTCCCAAGAAAGACCGCCCCATAGGCGGACACCTTGGCGGAAGAGTGTTGCAAAATATGTGCCGAGGGGAGACCATGAAGCATAAAGCTCGGTCCAATTCTGGAGAGCCTGTCAACGATGTCGAGCTGTGCACAAATTCAATGCAGACCTTTTTTGAGTATGCGACTTCACACTGAGATGGTTTCCCATGCCAATGTATCTCTACATCATCACCACGATAGGTGACATACTGATCACGCCCTTGCGGATCGGCAAGCCAAGCCCGAAGGTGCTCCTACGCAAGAAATTAACACCAAAGCAGTGACAACTTTCATCCTCGAACCTTTGGATGAAATTCTTCTGTCTTGGGCTCAACATACGTTTCGTCCACGTTCGCATATTGTTCGATATCAACAAATCGATTGACAAGGAATGTGTGTTTTGAATCGAAAGGATGACCATGCATGGCACTGATCGCAAATGTTGCCGCATCTGCGCTCCCTACATCGACGAATATGAAACTGGAAAGTTGCCAGTTAGCAGCGGTGCCGATCTGAGGAATGGTATATGGTATTGTATACCCTTTGCTTTTCCCTGAAACATTGTCCCAGGGAACCGTGATATTTTCAGGCTTTAGAGGGGCACCCTTCTTGGTGAACTCTTTAGATATCTTTGAGAGAAGTTTGTCGAGTTTTGATTTATCGATCACAGGTACACCGTCTACGACGATGACGCCGTCCAAACCATCGTCGAGGGCGACGTGATATCTGGGGGTGGTCACAAATAATGCAGCGTACGCGTGAAAAAGGCCGCCTACTTTTCCTCGATGTCCGTGAAATCGAGCTCGTCGTCGAGATTGAGATGTGAGGTGCCATTTGGGATGGCCATCTTGCACGAGAACAAAGTTTGAGGCTGGGGTTTAATTAGGGTTTAATATTTAACCAGTTGGCACATGCTACACAGGACGAACGTGCTAATGGGAGGTCTCGTGCTCGTCAATAATGATACGACGACCTCTCAACTTTGGGTAGCTCTGCACTGAAGCTGATGCTCGCCTGTCCTCCTTAATACCACACGTGCGTTCCTTGTATAAAACAATACCGCTGCGTCTCCAGTTCAACCTTCCTGCACTATACCCCATGTCAGTTGAGGACGTCGGCTCCCGGAAGGGGGATCATACCAGCACTCGTAATATCACCGTCGACGCTTATGAAACGAATCTCAAAGAAACCGCCCATAAACTCAACGAAAAGGAGTCGCTCAGCGCTTGGCTCACCATCCTTGCATCTGGTTTTGGTTTGATCAGTGACGGCTGTAACTTCATATCCCATACTCGCCCAGAACCTAGCTGAACACTCGCCTTCCAGACCAAAACAACTTGATGACTATGACAAACGTAGGCCATCTTTCCTTCACTCGTCGCGAGTTCTGGATCGTCCTCTCTAGGTCGTCTTCAAGTCAATTTACCCCACTGAATATACATCATCCATTTCCACCCAAGTGTCAAACGCTCTTCTTGTCGGTTGGTACTTTCTGAACGAGCTGCCAGCATACTGATTTGACTTGGATCTGCACCAGGCGCTATTATTGGGCAAATCATTGTCGGCTTGGTTTGTGATAGAATGGGCCGCAAGGTTGCCCTTGTGGGCACCACCTTACTCATCGTTCTTGGTGCCACTCTCGCAACTGCCGCTCATGGCGCTAACGGAAGTGCACTTGGTCTCTTTTGGTTCCTGACGGTTGCGCGAGGGATCACTGGTGTTGTAAGCTACTTATACTTGGATACTTGTCTTGTCGTTAATTATTGCAGGGTGTCGGTGGAGAATACCCCGCCTCGTCCACGAGCGCGAGCGAAGCGGCGAATGAGAAGTCTATCCAGGATCGCGGGCCAGGTATTCCTCATGCACTTCCCATTTCCCGTTCTTGACTCTTTTTTTGCAGTTTTCATCATGGTCACTAATTTCGTTCTTTCGGTAACTGCTTGCATCCCCTTCATTGAGTCTTTCACGAATCAATAACACGCGCTTGAATCAGTTCGGTGGACCATTGGCCGTTTCTGTGTTCCTGATCGTGCTCTCCGCAGCCGGGGAGCAACATCTCCAAACCGTATGGCGCGTTTGCTTTGGATTTGGTATTCTCTTACCTTTAAGCGTGCTCGTCTTTCGTTTGCGGATGTTGAGCTCCAAACTTTATCGGAAGGGTGCCATCAAGCGTAATGGATATCCTGATATTGAGCAAGAACATCGTTGAACATTTATCCAGGTCGCGTTCCCTACTGGTTGGTAATGAAACGCTATTGGCGTACCCTCATTGGTACCTGCGGAGCATGGTGCGAACTCAATATCCCATGACCGGGCGACGTCTAACTCTTTTAACAGGTTTCTTTATGACTTCGTATGCATCGTCCTTTCGCCTTCTTCAAGCTTTTAACGGTGTGAATCATCAGGTTACGTTCCCGAATGGTGTATTCTCTGGGACGATTATTTCCAGTGTAATACACAACAGTGATATCAAGAAGACTGCCGAGTGGCAGCTTTTGCTTGGAGTGATAGCCCTGCCTGGCGTCTTTGTCGGTGCCTGGCTCTGCAATCGGATAGGGAGAAGGAACACTGTAGGTGTTGGAGCCCAAGTCCTGTGTAATGACTCGACCATTTTTTAGATGATCTTGGGATTTTCCGGCTATCTAGTGTTTGTGAGTTTCCAGTTTCCCCAGCTTGCTGCATGTTACCAATTGGCTGTCTCTAAGGGCCTCATCATCGGCCTTTCGTACAATAAAATCACGACCATCATACCTCTTTTTGTGGTGTTGTGAGTTGTAGAATCAACTTGGGAAGATTAGCTGAACAGGGTCATTTTCAGCTATGGGTTGATGCAATCGTTCGGGAACATGGTGCGTGCTATTTAGATGGTTTTTTATGTACCCATGCGAGTGCAGGGACCGGGTGATATGTTGGGTTTGACGAGCTCCGAGTGAGTGCGCTCTTTTATTTTGTCTCAAGCTCAACACTTTGTACAGGTCGTATGCGACCCCCGTGCGGTATGTTATTACATGGACGTTCGGTAGCTGAGATGATCTTACACTAGTTGTCAGTGGAACATGCTACGGCCTCTCTGCAGCCATCGGGAAGACCGGCGCTGCAGTTGGCACCCAAGCATTCACGCCCATCCAGAATAACCTTGGAAAACGGTACGAGCAGTCATATTATGTGCACAGAACCCAGCTGATTAGCCGGTGAAGCTGGACATTTATTATCGCTGCTATCTGCGGTGTCGCTGGAGTGCTAGTCACATATTTCTTCGTGCCTGATATGACGGGAGTCGACCTTGCGGACGAGGATGCCAGATTCTTGAAATACCTCACAGAGAATGGTTGGGAAGGTGAGATTGGAGAGGATGACGATAAGGGGCAGATTGTTGCGTCGTACACTGGTGAGGAGGAAAAGATGTGATGAGCAGAAACTTTCGGTCACGTGCGAGTAGCCTAGTACTTAGGAATTTCAGTTTTCGCGTTCGAAACGTTTTGCATGTCTGCGACGGTCTTTCGGTGTAGCGCAGCTCGTCATTCGCTGTGTAGCTCGCAGTGTCTATTGTCTCGTCGCACCAGAGCTTACTACTCGCAGTCAGCACTTTCTTCCATTGCTGGTCGTTTCCAAGATCCCGAAGCTTCCACTTCTGCCGCCCCGGGTGAGGGGACGCTAACAGCAACCTGGAGTAATCCATACCATGCAGTCACGGGTGCCCAAAATCCACTATATCCGACCCGCCTTGATCGTTACCTTGCATCAATTGGGACAGCTGACTTGGAACCCACTTTGGATGACGTCGAACAATGTAAACCGGAGAGATTCTCGCGACCAGACTCTTCACGCTATGCCGCAGAATACACCAATTTACTGGAAGCGCTTTGTCGGTCTTTCAGCAAGGATCAGCTCCGCCGTTTTACGGAGCTCTACAAGCTCGATCCAATATGGACTCGTTCGTCACGTCGGAAGACTGAATATGCAGAGTCTATAATAGAGAAGGCATGGGGTTGGCCATCATTGAAAGAGATAGAGAGAAAGCGGCGGGATACGACCGAAGTGCTTGTAAAGTGTCAGTCTTTTCCTTACATTTGTTCTCCACTTGAATGAACCATGTTGCAGCGTTCACTGTCACTCCCAGCCAGCTGTTTTTATTAATGGGCAAAGGTACGAGAAATGAATATTTCACTATTTACATTCACCTTCCCGTAAAGATGGGGCCGATCTACTGCAGTTGTCGATGCAGTATAACGTACATATATCCTTGACATCCAACCCACTCGCTTTACGTGTTGAAGGCTTGAGAGGCTCTCTGAAGGGATTGACAGAATATATCGGCTCCCTAAAGAAGGTGCGATCACTACTCTTGCATATCTACGTCTCCCTCCTAACCCTCACTTTCTAGGGTATAATTGATGAAATGTTTGAACTTCCATCCGGTCGTCCCGTCCGGCCAGATCTGTTGCAACGAATATCTCGATTGTCTGGTGCGTATGTTGAGAACCATGGTAACAGGGGCAAGGTGCATTCCGAACCTAAACTTTATGAGACCTTGCTCATTCTCGCACAGGTCCGCATATGTGCCAAGGAACCCGGGGACATCACTGCCGCCGAAAGGTTAGCGCTTCGCGCTTCATTGGAGGTTTGTGTTTTCTGCCGGGGACATGGATTTGGGACTCATAGGGCTTTAGGTTGGAACCCGAGAGCGTACTGTTTGTTATGATCCACCCAGAAAGATAAGTGACACCCCCATCGAAATCTCAGAGCCGCAGAGGTATGCTATATATCCTTTCGTCACTCCTCGCTCGCTTCCGTGGACGATGCATTCCGGCGGTGTATTCCGATTGCGCCGAGTGGCAGACTGGTTGGGTGTCGACTCTTACGAAGATATAACGTCCACCGGTGGCCTGACTGATAATCCACACCGCCTACTAAACCTTAACAAGTGGGTTTGTGGTCGAGTAGCTAATGACACAGCTGATTGTTATAGGAGTGGAGTGGAGCTCAGCCAACTCATCTGCTCAATCACGCCTGAAAACGCCTCGTATTGTCGGAGAACTATCACGGCTTCGTATGCAATTCATTTGGTTTCCAGATGTGCACTAAATAATGTTCAGGCTAGGCCATATCTTAATATCATCAGATGAAAATTCACAACGAGACACAATATTCCCTCCTTTAAGAGGTACCTTGTCTCTTCCGGACATCCTGGAATGGGTCGAAACCTCCAGAACACCATTGACTTTTGTTCCAAGGTCCGTATACCTGAGTTTCAACCTGAGCTACTAATGTTTTTCGTGTATGCAGTATTCCACCTGCTATGATGACGGTCACTGTTGATGAACGAAGAGATATACATCGGCTGATTTACAAGACATTGCCGCAGACAGCTGGTCAGGTCTCAAAACTATCTCAACACGTCTTCAAGTTTGAAATGGAGCTTTCTTGCCCTCCGTCCACCGGCGTCGAAGTAACACGATATCATGAAAATGCGCTGAAACCCAAGGATACGCTATCATCCGACGATTCGAATTCAAGTACAGAACTCCACTTATCTCAAGGAAACACTTCTCAGCCAGGTAGCCTATCCGAGGCATTAGACCACGGGTGGAACCCGAGTTGCCAAGTGGGTAGGGAAGCACATGTCGACTTCATGTTGCCAGACCGGTCAGTATGCCATCTATGGATAGTTGGCTTCCTGATGTCTTGCCGTTCAGCCCAATGGACATGCAGCTCTGTATTTTTGATTGGGATGATGTTACTTTGATGCGGCAGCCACAAGTCCTCCGGGAATACTCTGCCAAGCTTCGTGTTTAGTTCGTCAACTCCCCATCACACTGCGGTTGCAAAACTGATCATTCCCACAGCTTAACCAATAAACCCCAACGATCACAACCTGATCCGCCGTCGACATTCAGATACGAAGGAAGGGAATATTACCTCCACGATAGCTTGAACTTGAGACAAAACAGAAATCCGAACCCATTATTGGCCGTCTCAGGCGATTGCCATGTGGATGACCCGGTGGAAGTCTCTGGTGAGAGCACAGTAGATCTTCAAAGCAACCAGAAAATGGAACACTTCCAAGTCAGTCTTCTGTTAACCCATAGCTCGTAGGCCTGACTGTCTTTAGGTGAAATTTGATGGTACTACTGGAGGACCAAGTTGGAAGCGTTTCCTCGCAACTTGCGATCACCTTAGCGTGTTGTCCTTAGAATCGCGCAGCAAGGATAAACTGCAAACTGTTTACCTAGAGA
Organism: Boletus hoseneyae; assembly: GCA_038093175.1. Lineage (NCBI taxonomy): Eukaryota > Fungi > Basidiomycota > Agaricomycetes > Boletales > Boletaceae > Boletus > Boletus hoseneyae. Next base: position 8,522 of record JBBPRT010000028.1, read on the forward strand.
AATGATGTCTTATTGTTTGTAGCTCACATATGTCGTGCCATGACATGCAATAAGGAAAAAGAAATGGGGAATCTGGTCCCGGCTACCGACGTCCACTACTTTTCCCTTTAGCCTTTTCGCTGCGCTTTTTAGCTCGGACCTATGGAGTGGAGTAAGATTCGACTGATTCTAGAATTGATTGTGACTGGTGCGCACCTCTTTTTTCATCCTGGCATCTACCATAGCGTAACGTCCTTTGACACCTTTCGGCCGTCCTTTGATGCCTTTGTGAGCACCCTTTGCAACTATCACTCTAACTTCTTTCTTCTTGCCCGTTGCAAAACCTTTCCGCATGAGCTTCTCGATCTGGTTTGCTTTTTCCCGTTCAGACATGTCTGCTGTTGCGTTCACGCCTTCAGCCTTCTTCATGGCCTTTTCAAGGCGTTGGGCGGCTCGCATTTTCTTTCGGCCCTTGGCCTCTGCGATCTTCTTGATCGGTCGTGAGTCAAGTGCACGTTGACGTGCCCTCAAAGCAGCAACAGCCTCCTTTGTGACTGGGATATTAGCCTTGTAATGGTTCGCCTCGTCGTCGAGGAACCAGGAAGGGAGGCCATCATTGGCATTAAGCGAATAGCGATTGAATCCATCATTCAAGAGCTTTGTTTTCGTTGTTCTGCGGTTGACCAACTGCTGTGCGAGCGTGACTGCTTCAGCTGTCGTTAGGCCATACTCTACAGCAGGGATCAGCCTTGGTCCGATCTGAAAGTCTGGATCCTCACTCTGAATATAGGCCTGTTTTTCTTGATCCACGTCTTGGTCCTCAATGTTCCACATGTCGACTTCGTCCCGAGATTTAGCGGGAACAATTTCGAAATCACTCGCCTCGGACTTGTCGTCGTCAGAAGCGAAACGGGACAAAAGGTGAAGACATACCTCTTCCTCCTGGTCGTCCTGCTGGCTTTCACTCGAGTTCAAAGTCATCTCTACATCCTCATTCGATTCTGCTACTTCTTTGAATATGTCTTGGCTAAACCAAACTTGCGCAGCACGGGAAGGCGGTTGGATGTCAATGTGTTTCCGAAGGGCTGGGTCAGGTCGTTTTCGTTTTCGGCCAGGAATGGGTTCATCGTAATCGGTCTCGTCTGAAGAAGGGTCACCAATTTCCTTGGCTGCCGCCATCTCCTCCCAGCCACCATCTTCGCTACTGTCGTCACCCCTCTCGACGTCGTTGTCGCCTTGCAGGCCACTCCATTCATCCAGTTTTCCTTTTTTCTTTCTCGCCTCAATCACCCGATACTTCGCGTCCCTTTGCTTCATCTTCTCTCGGTAAGCATCGTACATGTTATCGAGGTCAGCTTCGAGTGCCGATGCTCTTCTGTCCCATTCTTCTTCGGAACCAGCAATTTCTTCATCGCTTCCTTCCACTTCTTCGCTATCCCCATCGGATGGCATCTCGTCGTCCGAGGCAAGCTTGCTGATGCCACCCTTTTTCCGAAGGTCCCTTTGTGTGTCAACGAGGTCGAACATGTCATCTTGGCCGATGCTCAGTGAGGCATCATTCTGCTCAAGACCGATATCCAAAGGGGCTGTCATCTGCAGCTGCAATCGTTGGATAGTTTTCGTTTTAATTTCATTCGCCCTTCTCCGAGCCCGTTTTGCTTTCGCTGCCGCCTCTGCATTTCGTCTCTCGAGCTGAAGTGGACGGTCAATCAGAGAACCGCCGGTTACAATGAAATTCAAACCTCTTCTCGGAGCTGCTGTTCCTCATCAACCACTCCAGAAATTTCAACGGTCTCCGTAAGTTCTGCAGCGGGTTTGGTCTTCACCTCCAAGCCAAGCTTCGGGAAGACTGATGAGAGAGTATGAAGGATTTGGTAGTCAGAAGAAGCCCACCTCCTCTCGTACAGCTATCCGCCATTTCAACAGAGCCTTGAAATCACCTTTGCCCAACACCCTGAGATCTTCAAAATAGGCTTTAACGTCTGGAGTAGTAATGCCAAGTTCCAACCACCTGTACAAAGGTCGAGTGGATCATTTTGGAATGAGAACGACGAATTTCGTACTGTTTCTCTTCCTCTGTTTCAAACGTAATTTTATTTGCGAGACCGAGCACATTGACAGGCTCCAAACTGCGGACGAAATCTCTCGCGGGAGTTTTAGTGAAAAGTGTATAATCGCCGTCGTCGTATCCGTCTCGCCTTCTGCGCTTTTTCTCTGGCTGAAAAACATTAGCCATCACGTTGTTGGCTGATGAGCCTTTGTCAGGACCAGAGAGAGCAGAGCCCAGATCTTTGAACACATGCTTAGGGTCCAGGAATTTTGGATCAATATGTTTCGGAGCAAGGAACTCGCGGCACACGACAAAGATCTCGGCAGAGACATTCCTATAAATGTTTCAAAGTGGCTGGCTTGACGATAACATGACAGCTGACCTCGAGGAAGGCGGCTTTGTCGCCTCTACTTTTGCAAATAATTGGCTGAACACCCAGATGAGATTATTGTAATCGACACTTCGGAAGACTTTGGTGACAAATGTTCCACCTTTGACGAGGAATTCAACTGCCAATTTCAGACTCATGAGGACGAGCTCAGACTGGCTGTAGGCATCCTGGATCCACGCTGTACCGACATTGGGTGCACCATCATGAAGCACGACATCTGCTTTCCAGTCTTTGAGTTCACCTCGGAGGAGATTGCGACAGTGGGCGGTAGTGATATCTGCAGCAAAGGTCACGACTCTTGGTATTGGTTTAATCGGTACCAAATCGACGCCTGGATAATGAACAGTTGATTGGCATGCGATGGATATGAACGGAGGACGTCGCACCGACGATCACGCTGTTGGCTGGCATGTATTTGCTTGCAACCTGAAGCCAGCCTCCCGGGGCCGCGCAAAGATCGATGCAGCAGCGCGAAGACTCGAGAAAGGCATATTTCTTGTTGAGCTGGATGAGCTTGAAGGCAGACCGGGCGCGGTAGCCCTGCTCTCTTTGAAATATCGGTCATGGATGTGGCGGTAGGATGGGGAACACGCACTTTGCAAGTTTATAATACTTGTCGAGGCGACCTTTGCCGGTTTTCTTTTGGGCCTTGGGCATGGTAGTTGTAGTGTACGATGATTATGTAATCTGGTCTGCGTTGGCCATGGACTCGAGCGTCGGACGGGGATCACTCCCTTGCTTTGGAACAGCGTCGAGTTATGCGGTTCGTATGCAAGGCACTCATTCTAACACGGTGCGCACGACGCTGTTGACGTTTCTCGCGGTTTCTCGTCGTGTCCGAGTCTCAGGCTGGTAATTTAATGCACGTGACCGACGCGTTTTGCGATGAGCGTGTCAACTCCGCTTAAAATTTGGTGAAATAAGCGCATCCCGTTCTCAAGCCTTTCTCTCGTCGTGAGCGACGCCCCCACCTCTCATGCCAGACACCCGACCGGCCGCCCCCCGCCCCCCAAAGCGCCCTCTTTCCCCCCCTTCTGATCTTGCTTTCTTCACCCCCGCTGCCGACTCCTTCAATCCAAAGCCCTATGCACCCAACACCACCCCCGCACCGAATATCTCAAATCACTCCAAACCTCTTCCAGCTCGAAGTCATGCATCCCTGGCCCAACACATGCCCCTCATGGACCCGTCTCCTTCAGATTCTAATGTCGTCTTCATCCACCCGCCCTTTATCGCATTTCCTGACGCCCACCTCTATCCCGAAGGCCTCTCCTATTCCCTCATGGCCGCCAACCCCGAGTGGTTCTTGGATCCGAACGATTTCACATCGTCCGTCTCCACAAACCCCGATGCCATTCCTTACCCTCCTCAGCTTGAGCCTCCTAGAGGCTGGTGCCCCGCCAAGAAAAAAGATCTGAAAGCACTTGGTCCCGACGGTTGGCCAGAAGGCGCAGAGCCGCGACTGCGTTGCACTTTCTGTAGAAGAACTTATGCAGGCGTAAATGCAAAGAGTATGTGGCGACGTCACGTGTATGAAAAGCACAAAATTGCAATGTCAAACCGTCGCGATGGCAGTGATCGTATTCGAAATGGACGAGGTTCGAGCAGTAGGTTGCCCGTGCGCTCCATTCTAGCTCGCTTTTGACGCTTAACAGGGGATCAGCACTGCACCACCGTTTCTGACAAGGAGAATTTATCGTCAGATCTACGCAGAGTTAACAGGACATCCACAAATCAACTCAATAAATCCAAACCAAGATCTTTTCTTGTTCCATCAGACGGCGCCGCTCAGAACAGAGATCAAGATGACTTGGAGGAGAGCGTTGCTACAACACCTGCACCATTGATTCAGCAAAAAGACTCTTCTCAGCTGGTTCCTCCCCCGAGTGATAATTCATCGACTGACGCTGTAATGGAAACAAGTGTTCCTGAAACAATTCCTTCCGGCAATCCTGGGTTGGACCGAATGGTTTCATCCCCGCCAACTGCGTCCATTACGCTTCCCATGACCCCATATGATCCAACCTTAACACCCTCATTTCGTCATTCTCCACCGCGTCTCCCCTCTGATCAGCCATGGCGATTTCCAAGCCCAAGTCATCCACTACACTCGAGGGCGCGGGAATTGTGTCTTGGAATGCTAGTCCGGGGTGGTATTAGTCCGGTTATCAAACCTGCGACAACTGATTCCAGTTCTCCGAGCCAGGGAACCCCAAGCATCATCCATACTCCGTCCAGTGCTGTTGGACGTAATAAACCCTTCAATGATGCGTTTGGCAGTTCCCCCGTTATATTCCGGGCCTCTCCACGCCAGCTCTTCTCCGATGGTCAATCTCCTTTTCCAACCTTCAATGCACTCGATCTTCGCAAACGCGTCAACGACTCACCACTCAGTGGTGGCTTCAGGCGACGTATGCATGACCGCAAACCCTCTACGATGAACTCCTCATTTGATCTACACGGCGATTGGCTTTCTGACGCATCACTCTCATCTACAAGTACTAAGGACACAGGGAGTCCCATCCGATCCTTGAATGAGGATCCATTCGGTGGACTCTACAAACCATTGTCGGGGCCAAGAACGCGTGAAGATAGTGCAGACCGAAGAACTCCATCGCCTTGCAGATCTTCTTCCGAAACTGAAAGCCCAGTGGTTAGGAATGCTCGTCACTCTGATGCGGGTGCACCAGAGCTGGAGGCCGGTCTTGTGGGGCTTGGAATTGGTTTGATGGCTCCATTCAGATTGTCCACGTGTCGAACTCAATCTAGCCATGGCACTGAAGGTTCTCCCATGGAGAACGACGAAGAGGAAGTGGAAAGGGTGCTCACTGACGGTTCTCCTGGGTCCCCGCCAGAGATACTGAGCAGTAGGCACCTGCATTCACCCCCGCTGAAGAGACGACGGACGAACGTTGAGTGAGCGGTGTTGGCTATCTATTCTTTTGATCGATGTTGTCTTTGTTTTATCATACCATGGACGGGGAGATCGACTTTTGATCTCCGTACTCGCTGCGTACCCTACTTGTATAGTGTTTTGCAATTGTGTATTTTTTCCATCGCGTACCATATCCAACGAGCGGAGTCGTGCGAAAAATGTGGTGGGCGGTGTTCCTCCCGCGTTCCTCAACTCATCAAGGATATCAGGCTAGCATCTAGTAGTCCACCCTTCAAGACCTTCGCTGCATCGCCTGTCCTCTCCCACCCCAACTTCAAACTCGGGTAAGCACACCAGACCTCCCAGCGAGAACGACCTCACCTCTGGAATTGGTAGCTTGATCATCTCTCTCGTGCAACCAGCCCTCTCCGAGTGTTTGTCGCGAACCAGACCCCAACGAACATAATGCAAGCCATCAAGTGTATGTCCCACAGCGAAACTGATCTGTCTTTTCCTTATGACATGAACTAAAAGGTGTCGTGGTGGGCGATGGTGCCGTCGGAAAGGCATGTAGAGAGCTTTGCAACCCTCCCATAGTACCGCTTATCGTCCGCTGTCAGACCTGCTTGCTCATATCTTATACCACGAATGCCTTCCCTGTGAGTCCTCGACGCCAGCTTATCGATACAGACCTCTGACAGCAAGGCTCTAGGGAGAATACATACCAACAGGTATTTTCACCCCTCAGAATCGTCCTAATGCTTGCTTATACGGGGAAAGTCTTTGATAATTATTCTGCGAACGTGATGGTGGATGGCAAGACCATTTCTCTTGGCTTATGGGACACAGCCGGACAAGAAGACTACGATCGTCTTCGTCCACTCTCTTATCCCCAGACAGACGTCTTCTTGATCTGCTTCTCGCTAGTCAGCCCTCCAAGCTACGAAAACGTTAGGACTAAGGTGCGTTTTCTTGGGTTGCCAAGGACTTTTCATCAACCCCACGCCTATCTCCTCAGTGGTGGCCCGAGATCTCACATCACGCACCATCTACCTCGGTGGTTTTGGTTGGTACTAAGCTGGATTTGCGCGAGGATCCTGTAACCATCGATAAATTGCGTGACCGGTCAGTATTTTAAAACAGCTTGACATCCACCGTTTCCCATCAATGATATCCATCAGTCGTATGCAACCCATCCAGTATAGTCAAGGCGTTGCTATGGCGCGAGACATAGGGGCAGTGAAATATTTGGAGTGCTCCGCTCTGACACAGAAGGGTTTGAAAACCGTATTTGATGAAGCCATCCGCGCCGTTCGTGAGTGATACATACCTTTCCTCGTGTACAGTTCTCATGTTTGGCCTGCCAGTGAACCCTCCCCCAAAGAAAGAGAAGCGCGGTCGAGGATGTGTGATCGTATGATTGACGAGATATTTGAACCAGTGATCGAGGCCCTGGACTTATCCGACATCTCCTTCGTAGATGGATTTCCTTTGCATTTCAACCCATTTATGACCTGCTCACTCTACGACCGGTATGCTATTTTTCTTCTCCTCTTCTGTCCATGAGAATATACGTTGTCTGAATTGAAAAAACCGTGACGGCTCCGAAGGATAGTCATGTGCAACGCTAATCGAACTTTCTCGGCCCAGTGCATGCCCGAGAGCAAAGCTTGGACCGACGTCGTTGCGTATAACACTAAGCTATAACAATGCTTGTGTTGAGCCGTTCAGTTGCTCGAACCAGAAAGCTTAGCGGTAGTCGGGTATTTCCGACGAGTGTTGCTGTCAGCAACTTAACAGTAACTTACATTCATTCAAGCATGCCCAAAGCCCCTAGCGAGACGTCAACTGCGGGCCTAAGCAAGAGCAGTAGTACAGGAATGCTGAAGAGAAATCAGGTGATTTTCGTTGGAACCAGCGCTTTTCTACACTCTGAAAGCTATCGGAGGCTTGTCATCAATGCAGAAGACGAAAATTGGTAAGGCTACTTGGCATCCCAGTTCTAGACTATGCCGGTTAACGTTGTTGTGCCCAAGAAATGGTGCTTGACGCTCTTCCGAGATGGTACAAAGTCGCTTGCTCAGTAGGCTTCATATAGTGACGCTAAACGCCCTTGCTCGACCTGTGTCCGTTCCCATTCCCATGCACTTGCGCATACTCAACAGGGTTCACATGTATCACCGAATCCCGAGTGTACATTTGACGACGGTAAATTAATTCATCTATCCGTATAATAAATCCCTCAGCCAAACGTGTTAGTTCCTGATGTTAGCGGTTCTGATACTTGCCTCGAGATCCCGAAAAATCGGTATGAACGTTTAGAGAGTCGTATTCGTGCGTCAGACTTTAGTTATTTTTTCTTCTACACTCATATTAGACGTCAGTGGAACTAGAATTTTTATTAAAAGAGAAACAGGACGTAATCGCATCTTTTGCTAGATCCTCTGTGGATCCTCAACAATATTCCATATCCTCAAGCCTCGCGAAATCTCACACTCTGTCCTCAGTAGTGTTGACTCCAGCTTCTGGGAGTTTTGGGGCTGCTGGTTACACCGATCCGTTTATTCGGAATGACAGCTCGTCCGGTTTTGACGTCTTCGAGGAAAGCTTCGTGGGGGCCACTCCGACAGAATTAGGTAATTGATCAAAATTCTACTTGAGCTGAGGCTAGACATCATCGTAGGTCTCCTTTGGCCGAAGTGGCCAGAGCACCTCCCTCGCCCCGACCTTCTTCGGCACATGTAAGTCACTCTCTGTCATACTTGAGTGTGGGTCTGAACAGTATAACTATTAGTATTGATGCCTTCTTTGCTTTTCACCCACATGCTACCCGACTGCTTCACATGTCCACCTTTCTGACCGCTCTTTCGCTGCCGTCCGACCACCGTGACTTTCCTTCACCAGCCATTCTCCATGCCATCTGTGCAGCTGGTTCGGTGTATACAGTGGCAAATAGACAGCAATTAGGATTGAGTGCCCCCATCGATTTTGCAGAACAACAAGTGATGCACGCGAAAAATCAGATCGACAAACATCTGATGAACGGACAAAAACCATTTCAGTGTTTACAAGGTGTGATCTCTTTCTTATGCAAGAATACCAATGTCATTATATATTTAGCGATTGTCATTCTATCATGGTACTATTGGAGCCACGCAAGGTGAGCTAATAGCTGCTGTTCCGGGCGGTGTTGATGCAAGAGTTTGATATTTACTTCCTAGATGGTTTGAGGTTTAGTTCATGTCCATAAAACGAGTGTTCAAGTACTAATATCCTCCTTAGCTCTTTGCTTCCACTGGACAATCATTGCGCATTGCAGTTCCACTCGGTCTGAACCTGAGCCCACCTTTCCATGCCCTGAATGCAACTACGAGGTCGATGTCAATAATACCACCCCCTGTTACTTTTGTGGAGGATGAGACACGCCGCAACGTATTTTGGTTGGCCTACACGATTGATCGGCAATACGGTGCTGGAAATGCCTGGGCCATGTCGCTCGACGATAATGATATCGCTCAAATTTTACCTCTTCCCAAAACAAAATTAAATGCTGGAGTCAGTATGACATGATGTTTTCTTGACGCGTTATTAATGTACATCTAGATCCCGGTTAGTGCAGAACATCGTCAGTGGTCGCATCTTCGCGAATCGTTCCTAGTTCATCCTCCAGATTTAACGGATTCATTCACACTTTACATCAAGGTTATGATGATCATCTCTCGTATCAAAAATTTCAACCACAGGTTTCGAGTCATGGAGGATATTGGAGATCCTGGCTCGAAATCCACGAGAATGAATCGAAGGAATGAGCCGGACGTCCGATCTACGGCCACATTCAATCAACTAGATGACCTAGTCGTTGCGTTTCGGTCCTCTTTATCGCATGAGTTCAGGGATCCGTTCGTAAACAATTGCGTGGACCCCCATCTATATACCACTCATTTGACATTACATGCGTAAGTAGCTCTCTCCACTCAACCAACTATTCCCCGACTAAACCCCTTCGAGCTCAATCATTCTCCTTCATGAGCCCCATTCAAACGTGAAGAGTAGCATCTGCACTTCTGCTATGAAGATTTTACACGCCTCGCGGGGGATATTAGAGCTCGTCTATGCAGTATTGTCCACGAACTATGCCTTGGGACTTTTGGACCCGTTCTGTCCGGTAAGATGGTTGTGTCCGTTGTAACGAATAGTAATAACTTGCGGATTGTAGTTTTGTTGGTTCTTAGCAGGTCGGGTTTTTGTACGATTCTTGAAGGCAGCTCAAGACGCGAGTAGTATCCAACAAATCGAGACGCTCCAAGTTGAACTTGAATTTATTCGGTTAGTATGCTGGATGAATACTTCGCATGCAGACTGACTCATAACCCCTTTATCCACTTCTATAGCAGCGCACTGGGGAACATGGGCGAGAGAGTACCGTTATCCGGTGAGCAGAAATCAGTTCCATTCTTCGCGCGACATAGTGAAGACGTGTTCTTGATGTAGCTCGGTATCAAAAGATGCTAGACTCGTGCATTCTTGAGGCACGCGGACCTTCCGCCACTCTCACTGTCCCTGTGAATGGCGAACCAGTTCGCACAGTGGTGGATGATGTTCTCCTTTCTCGTGTCACTCAGACTCAGATACCGGGGTATGATCTCGGGACATTCATGAAGTTCTACAATGGTTTCACAGAGGATGCTTAAGTGATCCTGGCAATTTAAGTATGTTTTCGTCCGTGAGTCTGTGGCTTGGAGACTGTATAGTAACTGTATAGTATGATATTATGCCACGTCTCAAAATAACCGCACGACTTTGAATAGGTCTAGTACCAAGTAGCTTGTCTAACAGGATGCAATGATCAATATGGCCGTAAGAACGGGCTTCAAGTATTTCCACAATTATATGTCGACCACTTTGTCGATGAGCAATCCTACAAAGCCACCATTAGCTTTCCTGGGTCCACCTGGAACCTATTCTCATCAGGTCACCGTCCCCTTTCAATGAAAATTTATAATTTGCTAACAATCCACACAGGCGGCGTTCGAGTGCTTTGGAGATTCTGTCGAGTATCTGGCTCAGTCAACAATTGCAGGTGAGCCGTGTCATTGGTGGATCTAGAGGGACGATGATTTTTGTCAGATGTCCAGCAAACACTATCTGCTGCTGTGCCATTCGGGATAATACCCCAGGAAAATAGCACAAATGGTTCAGTCGTTGAAACGTATAACGTATTGCGTGTCCCTGCAGTTGGTCAAGAGACTTTTGTGAGGGGCGTCACTGTCTTTAGAGTGAAACACTCCCTGGTGACCCGACGAGGGGTGAAATTGGAGAACATTGAGAAAGTATTGAGCCACGAACAGGTGCGTTCTTAACACGAGACTCTTTCTAGACTCCTTTTCACGATTCCTTAGGCTTTGGGACAGTGTCGGGAGTGGTTAGCCAAACACCTACCTCGGGCATCCCTAGTGGGCACGGATTCTACTGCGGGGGCGGCGAAAAGACTGCTCTCGACTGAAAACGGACTGGACCCAATGAAATGTGCAGCAATATGCTCGTCGGTGGTCATTACTATCTATGAAGGATTAGAAATTTTGGAAGATAATATCCAGGATGGAACAGGTCAGTGACTTGTCGTAAATGTCGCGGGCAAAGTCAATCTTGTCCACAGAAAATTACACTCGCTTTTACATCCTTTCGCAAGGCCTGGACGTAGCTCTTCCTGAAAAGTGTACATTATCTACCCGGAGCATGGCTCTGCTACGACTCCAGGTTCCTCCTGATGACCCTTTGAAGCAATTGCCGAATATTCCCATCGTAATCAGCATGCTCGATCTTATAGTGTCGCGAATTGATAGGCGACCATCACTCTACACTCAACCATTCGATGACGTTTACTTTCTTGAAGTTGGCGCTATCCCGGCGCAAGACAGTCCTAGGCGAACGTGGAGAGAGCAGCTGCAGCAGGCAGTAGACAAGGTGAGGGGCACAGGTATGGAGGTGTCAATATTAGGATGGTGGTAGACACGGGATTTGCTCAATCGATGTCATAGACGTTTCATGTTAGAGTGTGGAGGAGATTACCCTTGTGTTTTCTGCATTCCCGACCTTAATCGGATGCGCCTGAATTAATGCTAGTCTGTTTGATAAGCTGTATGGCCCTCTCACTCCGAGGCACGAAACGACACTGGAAAGGTTTTGGACGGCTGTATTCCTCTCAGAAATGTTCATAACCAAGGTAGTTCAATGAATACGAACCTAAGGAGAGAGGATGTGTACTCAACCGAAGGACAGATTTCCACACCATCCTCCGAAAGCGCCTTTTCAATGGTGTAAACCGTCAGAATCGACGCGACAGCTATCCACATGGAATCTATCGCAAGCCATCGTCCGGGACATAAGCTATAGATTTAAAAAAAAAAATCAGATCTTGTCCTACAAGGACAAAATAGGTTTACCGTCTTCCAAAACCGAAAGCAGCCTGAGGAAACTTGTTTATTCCCAATTTCATGTTTCTTTCTTGGTCAACGAAACGATCAGGGTCAAACTCCATGGGGTTTGGATAACAAGTCTCATCGTGAAGCATTGCCCTAGATTCCATCAGTAATGGTATAGGCCGGGTCTAAGAAGAAACCGTGCTAACCAGGCATTTGGTAGAATGGATGTCCCCTTGGGGATCGAATAGCCTCGGTACTCATCCTCCTCTGAAACAAGATGAGGAAGTCCCAAGGGTAAAACAGGATTCCACCTTAGACACTCCCAGACGACGCAATCGATGAATGGAAGTTTTGCGCGGTCGGTGAAGGTCGGGAGTTTCTCCATTCCCAAGGCATTATCCAGCTGTTCCTGGGCCTTACGTTGCACCTCTGGGTGGACCACCATGGCAAGAATGAAGGAGAGCAAAGCAGAGACAGTCTGAAGTATCAAGCTTAGTTGGAGATGGACGCTTGGACAAGCGGAGCACCAACTGTATCTGCACCAGCTGCGCGAATTGAGCACGGACATGCACGCTACTGAAGTTCTGTAACTTTACCTGCATATGAAATTCCTGCAACGTTTTTAATAAGAGTCTCATACGCCGGATCACGGTTGGATGACTGCATCCACTGTTCGAGCTCGTTCTGCGCGAAGCAAGGACACGCAATACCGTTTTCCATGCGTTCTCTTATCATTTGAAACGGTTTGTCGACCATTGCCCTGGCCATTGTTCTCCAAGCGCGAGCCTGTCGTTTGAACCCAGCTCCAGGCATGGTCTCTGGAACATACTTGACTGACGGGGCATTAAAATCAAAGCCGCGTGCGAACGCCAAACTTACGGAATGGAAGATAGTCGACGAGAAATGTTCCAAATATACCGGCTTTACCAAGCCCTTGCATTGCTTCATCTGCGATAGTCACGTAGATATCACCCTCGTCGGAAATGTCGTGTCCATATGATATCTTCATGATAATTGCGGCCGCTGATCTGAAACGACGTTTGAGGGAAGATTTTAAAGGTTTGGGACGACGTACCTTCGGATATGATGAACATACAGCTGAGGGGAATCGAGCAGGTTCCTCAGAGTGGTATGGGTCTCTTTGAGAACGATCGGGTAATAACTCGATGTTATGCGACGGCGAAAGTGACGATGAAAGAGGGTGCGATGCTCTCGCCAACGACGACCGTATGGCATGCTGGAAAATAGCCAGTCCCAGCCCATGCTGTCTGCTGAGTGAGTCAACAAGTGGAGTGGGCAGCCTATCCGATACGCACAGTTCGACGACCATTGTTCTGACTGGCCTATTATGGTGTTAAAAAGAGACATCTGAAAAAGAAGGGACAAACCGAGAAGAATATTTTTTACTGCGCGCTTCCAAGAGATCTTCGGCGACATCCGCTGAGTTTATCACCATGATGGGGTTTCCGAAGATGCGCAGGTATACGATATCGCCTAGCAAGGCAATGTTAACGCTGATGGGGGGAAGAGATGCCCAATACCATATATATGTCGCCACTTTGCATATGTCAGCCACTGGTGTGATTGGGGGAGCTTCTCGGCTGAAAACCAGCTGATACGGGGCCCTGGGGGGAGGGGTCGTCTGCGAGATGTGAGTGCGGCGATGGAGAGGAGGAGAAAGAGGAGGAGAAAGAGGGTGAGTGGGGACATGGTTGTGGCAAAGGAAGCGAGGATGTTTATAGGGGTGATGGGTGGTGTTATGTAAGCACACACACGCTTATGTCTGGTCCACTCGCTGGCCCGTCTGCGCTCAGAGATATCGTTCATCCACAGTTTCACCAAAACAACTTCCCCGAAGAACTCTACATCAAGACAGACCTCGGTATAAAACTCGACAAAGGCAAGTCCCCTTCTCCTCCTCCTCCCCCTTCTAACCCTCCCCAGATGACCAGATCTGCCGTCTCTCGCTTTCCCCAACGGGCTGTCCTCTCGGCCCATTGCACTGTCCCTTGAGACACACCACGCCGTCCTCTCAAAATTTCCAGCCTCCGAAGCAGTTGCCCACACATCCCCGCGACCGAGAGCGCTTGGCCACCGTCTGCAAGCACTGGCTCCGTGGCTTGTGCAAGAAAGGCGACGCTTGCGAGTTTCTCCATGAATACAACCTTCGCCGCATGCCCGAGTGCTGGTGGTTTGCAAAGTATGGCTATTGCTCCGCTGGAGATGAGTGCCTCTACGCTCACCCCAAAGAACGTCGCGCCGAGTGCCCCGACTACAAGCGTGGGTTTTGTAAGCTCGGTCAGCAAATCCTCCTCGTATCGTCACCCGTGCTTACCTGAATAAAAAAATAGGTCCCTCTTGTCCCCGCAAGCATGTCCGGCGTGTAGCTTGCCAATTATACTTGACCGGCCTCTGTCCTTTAGGTCCCGAGTGCCCTCGCGGACAGTAGGTTGCGATTTCTTCCTTCGTCACATTCATACAAGCTTGCTTCTAGTCCAAAACCTACCCTCCCCTCACCGAGGGCTTATGAACCCCCTTCACCCCCTTCCAACCGTGACCTTGGTCCACCTCCACCCGGTTATGGCCGGTATGCCGACTATGATCGAGGGACTTTGGGTGCTTCCATCACCAACCAAGGAAACGCCGTAATTGGTGCAAACGGGCCCCGCCGTAACTTGGATGATGTCCTCTGCTTCAAGGTAGGCTCTTAACGTCTCAGCATCCGCCTTGCTAAGTTTTTTCTCTCAATCCCGCAGTGTGGCGAGAAGGGACACTACGCCAATCACTGTCGAAATCGCAATGTCCCAGGTAATCGTGGTGGACTAGACCGCTCTAGGAGGTATGGGAACACAGATGATTGATGTGCTTAGTTATATAATACATACCGTGTTAAACTACTGGTGCACTCCCACTCCTCATCAGACTCATCACTTGAAGTTCAGTATCGTACACTGGCAGCAAGTATGGGATGGCAAAAAACGTTTAGTCTTCCGAGGCGATCCAAGGGTTGTCATCTCGTAACAGACGACGTCCTTGCTCAGATATCCGACGGTATCAAAGACGTCGAGGTACAGCCTCTCGATCTGGCTCAGTTGCACCTGTAATGCTGCATTTTTCTGAATTTCCTCTAGGTTGGCATGTTATTCCTCTTCATGTGGGTCAAGACCGCCCGAAGTGAGACCCTTACCTGGCACTAAACCGCCAACAGTCAACACACCTCTGCAGCACTGTCCATCAATGAAAACTTTGACCCTGGTAAATATCCTCAGACAAATGGTTCATCTTTGGCAGATCTAACTTCATCCAGATGTTCGCAAAGGTGATTCTCGGTACCTAGACGCGACTACAAACCCTATACCCCCCTAGACATGGATATGGCACTGGACACCATTGTCCCAGAGACTCTGAAATGGAAACACACTGACGAAGGTCGAGAGTACGTCGCTCCTGTCGCGTGACCATCTCACATTGATGACCTGCTTATTAGTGATTCGTAAGTTCAGGAATTTCATTTTCCTTGTGTCCTCCAAGTCTCAACAGGCAAAGTGTTTCGCACACCAAAGCCACCCTTGTCGGCTCCACGATATCAATGCCGATTGTAAACGGCTCTTTGAACCTTGGAACATGGCAAGGCATGTTTGGATGGTTTGTGTGTCGATGGCACTCGCTGAAATAGGACATAGGCATATACCTTACAGAGTTCCGGCATGCTGCACACACCAGACGTGTTGTGGCCACTGTTTTGTAAGAAATTCGGGTATCTTGAAAGTGGCTATTATCACTAACAGGCATAGGTCTTAATTGCTCAATCGCAACTTCATTCATCGAAGCTCACGCTGGGAGCAACTATGAAAGGATGGGTTTTGGTGCCGAACTATCGGAGTTGGGTGCGAACGACTGTACTTGTTCTGTTTGACAAGATACAAGTAAATTACGGGCGAGAGTGACGACTGCGACTCGACAGGTTGAACGTTTGAACCATGATCACAACTCTCCCTCGGGTCTTATCTCCAGGCTATCTGAGCTAGAACTTATCGCTGGTCGCTGTACTGGTTGCGATCTGGTTGTACTTGTCCAGCCTGCTCAGAGCGCTGAGCATTTCGATATCTACCCTCGATTTGAGGGCCCGTGAGATATGGTGGATAAATTTAAGTTATCATGCACGCACACCTCGGGCTGAGTCGTATTAATATAGTTTTAATTCCCTCCAAACACTACCTTTGCATCTTCCCGTCTGCGCGCTCTAACAGCCGATTCAAGAAACTTGACAGGGGACACCGTTACTGCATCCGCAAGGCCTGCCAGTACATACGCGAAACGCATGCCAAAGGCCACCTCTAGCACCAGCATCGCAGGCCGTCCCGCGCTCCGTAGAAATCAGGTTGGTCCGATCGTCTCTGAATATTAAGCATCTTCACCAATGGGACCATATCAATATTCAAGGCCTGTCGTTCATGTCGCAAGCGAAAGCTTGTATGTATGAATCATGTTAAGTCAGTCCCTCCAAATGCTGAACGACCTGCGAACAGAAATGCGATGCCGCTCGTCCTCATTGTGGTACTTGCCTCAAGTCGGTCCTTCCTCCTTCCCAGCGAATTTGCTTCTCATGTTTTACAGACAATGGCAATCCCTGATTGGTGTTCCCGCACCTCCCGGATATGCGTAAGCGTACTGGCTTGTTAACGATCCATGATATTCACACGTGACCAGACATCCGTCAGAACCACAGTGTGTTTATGACCCGGTTGATGGGTTGGCACTTGCTCCAGAGACAGATCCAATTGAAAAAATACGAATGCTTGAAGAGGAAGTCTGTACGCCCTTTCTTTTTTTACAGCGCCGACCACAAAGACCTTACACCAGTCCAGCTAAGCTCAAGATCCAGTTGCAGGAACAGAGCAACGTGTCATCCACCCATCGTAACCAAGTACATTATAGACTGGGCTCAGCCTCATCTTCCTCAGTCTCCAGTAGTCAAACACCCACAAGGAGCAAATCTCTGCTTCACAACGTCAGGAGTACGGCGTCGGCTCTTCGACAGGATAGCACGAGTCCAGAACTGCATGGCCTGACAGATCGAAGTTCTGCCGATACTCTTTTGGAGCTCATCTACTCGGGGTGGAATCCTGATCTTCCGGAGCCCCATGTACTAAATCATTAGTCTGTGGCGATCTCCCCTCACCATCCACCGTAGTAAAACTGATTTCGCATCACAGTATAGAGGTATTCTTCAAATGTGATCCCTGCGGTCCGCGAATACTTCACCGTCCTTCTTTTTTATCTGCAATGCGCCTCCATCCTCGGGATCCCGCATTCCCGCATTCTGCCATACTCCATGCTATCGTAAAGTCATTCATTGGTTTACTTTATTCTACTGACACACAGTTCAGTGTGCCTCAGCCTCCCGCTGGTCATCACGTAGCGTAGCGGTGCTTCCTGACGGGTCCCGCAGGGACGAATTCGCTGAATATCACGCAAGTAAGACTCGGCAATATATAGACAAAACAATGGCCACAGGAGAAGACATATTTCCAGTTGTTCAAGCTTGCATCCTCCTTTCTTGGTATTTCTATCAGGAGGGCCGATGGGTTGAAATCTGGATATTTGCTGGCTTTCAAACCCGCGTCGCAGTGCCGTTGCGTCTTAATTATCCAGGAACGTTTTCTACCCATAGCAGTAGCTCTCCAGGCGGGTATTTGGCACCTCCTAAAGACTTTCGTGACCTCGAGACGCGTCGGCGTACTTGGTGGATGTCGGTAATTTTCGACAGGATCGTCTCCGTTGGTGGCTGGATTCACGCAATCGACGAGCAAGATATTGGTACTGAGCTTCCTTTGAGAGGTGAAGACTTTAATAGCGAAGTACCAACAACTCTTTCTGGAGTATCCGCTTGTTAATATCAGAAATTAGCAACTGATTCCTAGCAACCCCCAAGATATGAGCTCGGAAGACATATTCACAACACATCTTCCTAGATACACAGATTCCTTTCTACTTCTCATCAAGGCTGTCATGATGTTTGGTCGCGTCACTGATTTTAATGTACGGGGTAATTTACGCGCCCCCACAGCACCAAGCAGGCACCAAGATCCTTTTGCACTACCAGGATTCTGCGCGTTGGACAGCCTCGTCCATCACGATTTCCTGGAGAACCTTCCTCACATATATAGATTTAACGTCGGCGTCACGGACGTTTCGGGAAGCGCACAATGTGTTGACACTGACTTGTATATGGTTCACATGATACCTCATGCGTAAGCTTGGATGCTGTTGTCCCGAGTCCACCAACTTGGCTAAATATCATCGACAGGGCTACGATTACTCTTCATAATCCATACATGGACCTCAATGATTCGGAACGCATCTCCACTATGCGGTGTATTAAAGCTGCACAAGCAATACTTTCAGCATATTTCATGCTTTCAGCAACTTCTCTTGACCTTACCCGATTGCATCCCTTCGTTACTGTATGGGTTGTCCTCCTGCTATAAATTTCAACGCCTGATATCCACAGATATGCTGGTACCTCGCTGCAGTCGTCCAAGTCCAGGCGTGTAGGCATTTCTTAGAGATTGGCGATCACGCCAGAGAGTCTCAGACTTGGGGAGAAATCAATGTACTCCGGTGCGTTGGTTACTTTGTACGACATTTATGCTGCCTGACACCCTAGCAGTGAGGCTATGTTGAACTACGGGACGAGGTCCCCCATCGGCAGTAAGTCCTCATGAGAGAATAAGTCCCTGCTTACAGACCCCATACAGTCCGGCAAGAAAGGTTACTCCAGGGTCTCATGAAAGAGATTGTGAGGCTCACGACTCAGAAGACACCCCTTGAAGTCGGAATGCCTCTTTATCCATTCTCGCATACTACTTTATTTGCTTCGCCGACTGTCCCTCTCGACGATGCACCTATGGCGCCTCTGCCCAATCCAAGCCCATCGGACCAATCTGATGGATTAGCTTGTAATAGTGCGTTCGAGATATACCCGAGATCAGCGGCGTTTTCCACCGACCCATCACCTTCATACCGTACCTCAGCCGCTACGAACGACATGCACACCGAAAGCGGACAGAGCGGTAGCACAGTTTGGAGTTGCTCAAGATAATTTTCTGTCCTTTTGACTTCATCGATCGGTATTGTACTACATGTAGTATAGGCAAAATGAAGTGCCCTTTCATAGCTCTTTGCTATGCTGCATAGTACGGCAGAGATAATTATTCCGGGTCACTTTGGGATTGACCTCTACGTCTCTCAGCCTCCAGCAGAGCATCAAACTTGGCTTGCGCGGCCGCGCGCTCGTCCGTTTCGGTAATTGAGGAGCTTACATTAGGTGTGTTGGAATCAGGGAGTCTGCTGCGTTCGTGGCGCTGTCGAATTATATCCCAGGACGACTGGCCAGCACTGCGTGAGTTAACAGCTCTAATCTCATCCCATCTGGTCCTGAGTGGGGCTGGATCCGACTGGGATACGTCGTCTTCTATCACAAGGTGAGTATTCTTTTAGCTATAACTATAACAAAGATGAGCTCACCGATGTTGTCCTGATCTCGAATCCACCCCGTCTCAGCAACCATGCCCGCGTCTTGTGCATGACTTTGGTCAAGGGCGGGTTTGATCTCTGGCTTCTTTGCGAGCATTTCTCTGAAAGCGAAGCCTATTTGTCCGCTTCCGCCGAGCCTCTTATCGACATGGTTTAATGCTACAATGAAGCCCTGAGGATTCTCCAGAGAGTTCACAAACCGGTAGTGGGCCACAGATTGCCTGAAAGTGCCGTATATCGACCCCACAAGGAAGGCTGCACCGGAAGCGAGACGGAGCCTCCAAACGTTCCACCTTGGTCGGGCGAGGTAAAAACCATAGCCATATATCGCAGCTGACGTTCCTGCACCATACGCTAGCTGTGCTGAAAATCATGAATGTGCGTGACACCACCGGCAAGACACTTACATGCCAGTCCATGTTTGGCCCAGGCAGGAACCTGCTTGCTAGTTCATAGTCATGTAGGGATAGAACTTGTTCCTCTAGCTCGGGTCGTAAAAGTTCTGCGGTCCTTTGGCGAGTGGGAAATGTTTTGTGGAGCCATGCGATTGTGCTCAGGTAGGACATTGATGGTTGTTGAACATGCAAGTGGGTGGAATACACCAAAAAAAAATACCATTCACATCAGACTCTGACCTGGGTTGCGATGAACGATGGCCACAAGTTACATGAACGAGCTCATACCACCACCACCACCACCACCACCGAAAGACGACGTCGGGAATGACGCTGTGCTGCCAATCGTGTCATCACTGGGTATGTATCTGCGATCTCCTTTGCGATCTCCAGCTCGTCTCTGACTACTATGTTAGGCCTCGACATCCCCCTGTCTCCGGTGTCACCCGCTCCCCTGCCCTCCGCGGTGGAGAGGACTAGGAAATATAGCCCACTGACTGATCTTATAGAGAGCGAGAAAGCATATGTCGAACTCCTCACTGGTATCATTCGGGTACGTCTCACACCTCCCTCGTTTCATATCTGCCTCATTCTTTCCACCACAGAAAGTGGCTGCTGCCTGGTCACGAACAAACCTTCCCCCACCACAACTCGACGGTATGTTTCGCAGCGTGGAAGGGGTATACAAGACGAATCGCTCGCTCTTGGCCGTGAGACTCTCGCTTTGCCCGACCTGATATCATCGTCTCTGACTTATCGTAGAAGCTCAAGGAGATCGGGGAAAATCCATCGTCTCCCAAGGTTCTTGGTGACCTGCTGATGCGCTGGGTATGTATATGGCTCGATCCCAAAAACATGTTCTCATAGTGTTGAAGATCGATGAATTAGAACAGCCATACACGACATATGCCGACAGATACTGCATTGGCTTTGATGATTGGGAGCTCGTCAAGGAAAATGCGAAGCTTCCTGGTGTCTTGCAAGCCTTCTCAGCATCCAACCCTCCACCGTCTGCATTGCCGCAGCCCACGCGCTTGCTAGATCCTTCTCTTTGGACCCTCGACGCGCTCTTTCTACTACCGAAGGGACGCCTACAATATTACAGGAAGTTGTACAGCAGATTACTCAAGAGTACCACACCCGGAAGAAGTGATCACAAGCTACTAACTGGTGCCCTGGGGAAGTTGGATAACCTTCTAGCGACTCTTGACGATAAAATCAATACCGGTGTTGGCACCCCCGGACAACCGCAGGCACTACACCCTCCCCACTTAAGTACTGTGGCAAATCCTGCGGCTGTCGTACCCGGGGAACCCCCCACGAGCGAACCGATAGAAAGTAGTGCTCTGCTCTCCGGTCAGTTTGGCATTGATTCCGCAAGTATTGCAACATCTCTGCGGGGTAGTTTTTCTTCCAGAGAGTGAGTCTATCAAGCTTATTAATGACTTATCTTTCATATGTGCCTTCAGTGAACGCCTTTCGCAAGAGACAGCATCAACCTCGGTCAGTCGGGAGCCTTCTCAATCTATGTCGTCCATCCTAGATCTCGAGAGGCGCTTAACTACTGAAAACACGCTCGACATATTTACGATGCAACCAAAGGTTCGTGGCACAGCATTGTACACGTTGCTGACTTATCCATGTCTACAGCAAATTCGACTGCAAATCACATCACCGAGTCTTTCCTATACTCGCGAGTTGTGTTTATCAGCAAAGGTACTTGTACGATTTACCCCCAAGGCGACAGGAGTAGAAGTTATACATCGTCACGGACACATTTATATTTTGTCGGATCTGTTCCTTCTATGCGAAGAGGCGGCCCGAGATGAAGATGGGCGAGATATGCATCTCTGCTATCCTCCGCTATCCGGCAAAGTTCTCAACGTAATTGAGGTGCCTGGACGAGGTTGGTTAGGCAACTCTTCCAGGTATAGGTTCCTGATTGCATCTATAGACAATGCCTTGCAAGTTTCTATCATGCGTAAAGAGACGCTAATTATGGAAGCTGGTTCTCAACTCGAACGAGACCGAATTCTCAATGAATTTCAGGAATGCATATCGTTTGCGAAAACAAGTGAGTTGCCTCGGCTCATGGAGGTCATTTTTAGGGACTTATTTTATCTATCAACCTAGTCTCGAGAGCTGCGCAAGAGCCTGTGCCACCCATGCCACCTATTAATGACTCTCAACTGCCAGTTGCACGCCTCGGAACGAGAGAGAGACCCAATCGAGCCCTCAATCCTCGGTTACTTCAGCCCCAACCAGACGACGTTTCGTCCGAGCGGAGTGATGATGCCGCCTCTCCGATGGATAGGACGCTGCCAGCATCTTCGCCTAAGCAGATTAACGGCTTGTCAGGGATGTCACTCTCGCAACATCGCCTCGAGCAGCAAAACGTAGTTCTCACTCACCTTGAGACCATCCAAGATTCTCGACGTGACGTGGTTAGCAGCCCCCCAAGCAGTCCTGCTTCGCCAGGGAATGGGCAACGGGTACCCATGTTTCCGGGGCCAATATACCCACCGCGTAGATCCTCAGCAGGGTACGCTACCAATAGCCCACCTTCCTCTTTTATAGCAGGGCAAATCGTTCCTCCTGCGCGGAGTGCGAGCATTCAAGCGCAGTTACCACCTTCCGGAGTACTCGCCTCAGACCTTTCTGGACCGGGTGGTGTGTATTCGTCACCGACTGCGCAAAACCCCGCACCGCAACACTCGGCTGTAAGACACCATACTTCAATTCATTCTCTCCGTCAGCAATCTCTGGAGCACCAACCTTCCTTGCATTCTCTTCCGCATAGACCACACCAAACCACTGTCCCTGTTGCTCATACCCAGCCGGAGCTCCACTCTTCTAATAGGCAACCGTTCCCTCCGCATCCGTCGAGCCCTCCAGTAATATCTCACTCTATTGAGCACTCTTCGCATAGGCTTCAGAAATCTTCATCGTCGCGGTCACTTCATGCACAATATCAGTATAACCAACCCCCACTGCCTCCGATACCCTCATTACCAGATGGATTATCTATGCCACAGCGACCATACAGTCAACGCAAGGACTCGACGGGTCCCTTGAACGCGCCAATGTCGAGACCACTTCTCCCGTCGATGCAGACGGGATCGAGAACTAACTCAGTTGCGGAACCCTCGATTTTAGAGCCAAGCCCACCCACGTCTCCAGCCGAAGAACGTAGACCGCTCGGGCCGGTACGGTCTGTAATCACAGCACAAATGAAGTGCAAGGTATTCCATCAACAACAACATGCGCAATGGAAATCGTTGGGCTCGGCAAACCTGACTCTCTACCGCCAGGAGCCTACGAACGTTAAACAGCTTGTTGTGAAGGCAGGTAGCAAAGAAAAATCGGTTCTCATCTCGACGATCGTCTTGACGGATGGTGTTGAAAGGGTGGGCAAGACTGGTGTGGCAATTGAGCTGAGTGATGCTGGGGGTGCGCGAACAGGCGTCGTTTACATGATTCAGCTGCGGAACGAGGGCTCTGCGAGCGAGCTTTTCAAGATTTTGCTTGCAGGCTCTGACCGGGCTGCGTGAGTAAGATTTTGACGGGCTCAATCTGAGCAAGGACTTGCTCTTGTTTTGACTGGGATCGTCGTCTATTTCCTCGACTCTAACTTGTTCCCCCTGCTCTTACTTTGATGCAAGATCGGTTGCAACAGTCTAATGTACTCTAGATATCCTACTAGAGCCGATATCATTATGATGTGGCAGGTAGCGTCACAAGCTGAGTGCAAAGCGAAAAGTGATCACTACCACTAATCCCGATCTGAGGCAAGCCTCGCACAACGTCTTCTGCGCGATGGGGTTGAAGATAACCCGTGACGCGCATCCTACTTGCAGGGGCATCTAGAATGAAGATGTAATCTGGTACTTCGTGAGCTACAACAAATCTCAATCAATCTTCGCAAGGCAGTTACCTAAGGTCGTCTTCCAGTAATGCGTAAAGCTAGTCCACATCGGCTCGCATGCGCCAGCTTTTTCTGTAGGCAAGAGTTTTCCAGCACCGAACGTCGCGACATTATTTCCCTCCAGGAGCGAAGTCCGCTGTCCTTCATCATACGCACTCCGCAAGCGTCGCCCAAAAAGGGTAGATAATTCGGCATTTGATAACAAACCATCCGAGGGCTTTGAATCTCTCGAGTTGCGAATGACCCTATCAGGATCTGCTTCTGCCTCGCCGCTCTCTTCGTCCACCTCTTTCGTGATGGACGTGGGAATAGCTGGGTCTATGGAGACGTGCACGACACGCGAGACTTGGAGCCGTTTTTGTTGTTCAAGAGGCAGTGGTTCACCAACTAATAAGGAGTACGTGGGGTCATCAGGGGGAAAATTGAAATCTGCCCGACGTTCGGATTAAAGTGGAGCTGCGGAATGCACGGATTCTTACCTCCCGCTATGATACATGGCCAATCACGAAGTTGCCAAAGCTCTTGGAGTGCGATGACTTCACGAACCAGGAGACCTGCTTGCCTGCGACCAATTCTAGACTTGAGCACATATGGGATGAGATTTAACTCGCCTCGCTCTTTCATAGGTATACCTGATATTCGCGTCAGCAGAGTTGTTAAAGAGCGTTGTCGTGCACGAACGCGGGATGCCAAAACAGATGTGTAGTTGCGACGATGTAGCCCCGAGCTGGCTCTGAACCTATATTCTGAAGCGCCACGATGTTTGCGATGTTCTTCGTCTGATGGCTTGACCCAATGCGTGCCTGAGTGCTTAATTCTGGGTTACTGTGCACTTCCAACTTATCATACTCAATTGTGGCTTCATGGATGCTCCGGAACATGGTATTCTTGTACGCAATGAGACAACCATGAGGTTTGCCTACACCACTTGCATACGAGTAGGCATATCCGGCGAGCTCGAGCGCAGGAAGGAGCTTGTGCAGCCCATCGACTTCCTGGAGTGCATTAGATTGCATCCAAGAAGCATTGTTAGATTTTACTGACCTGCATACACAGGATATCTGCGTCGTGAGAGAGTATCTCAGCATGGAGCATGGGTACCCTCTCACTCGCTTTGCGGGCTCTGCCACTGGTTGGGAAGAGCTCCGATCCTGTGATTCATCGGGACTTGATTGGAGAAATGCACGTTAACTCGGACGCACGAACAAGACACTGAGCGAGCAACTACAACACTTTGAGTGGATCGGGGACGAATGCACCGGGATATAAGTACGAACGTTCCAAGTCATGACCTTGACTGTCTGAGAGTGAGGTTGGTCTGGGGGCTGGAGTTGTATCCATGGTCTTGCGAGAAAGAGAGGGGGATTCTTTGGCTGTTTTTCTTGCCAGAGTCTCTTTTCCAGACGTTTGCGCCGTTTCTCTTCTTGTTCTGGTGTGGGCTCATAACTCATGAGGAGATGATGTAATCGCTCGTTCTCACTGGCACTGTGTCATGTTCAAGTTGCTCTCGACAGTGCGCCGTGCGACGTCGACCTCGCTTCGTCTCCGCGCGATTCACTTGCTCCCCAACTTCCCTCGCAGCGCCAGCCGTCGCATTCTCCTCCCCACTCGCTCAAGGTCTCTTACTTCCATGGCTCCATTCCAAGATCGTTCAGCTATCCCAGATGACCCCTTCACGTCTTTTGGAAATTTTGACCTTGTCCAGCGCATCCAACTAGATTATACTGATGTGGTCGTCTCAAAATGGCGCAGTCGTGTCAGTGGCCTGACCCTTGTTCATCTAGATTACGAGGGTGTGTCTCCCAGCTTAATATTTCTTCGCCTTTGAACCTCTCTCCAGCTCCGCTCATTAATGGATATTTTGTTGTTGCAACCGAGAGTAAGCTCCTTCGCTGCTGTCCTAGTTGTTCCATCCTTCTTACTTTCTCAGTCTTCAATGACAGTGGTTGTCCTCATACCTTGGAACAGTGTGTTCTTCGATTATCTTTTCGTTATCCCTGTTTTGATACAGATCCGCCAGCCTGGTCTTCATGGGCTCGGAGAAGTACCCATATAAAGGCATCATAGACCACCTCGCTAATCGTGGGTTCTCTGATGGCACAAACGCTTGGACGGATAATGACCATACAGGTAAGTAGCATTACCCCCCGCCCGTCCGTTTTCCTCACCTCTACTTCCGTGCAGCCTTTACTGCTTCAACGGCCGGAGAACAGGGATTCCTGCAGCTCCTGCCAATATACTTAGATCATATACTATATCCCACAATGTCTAAAGCTGCTTTCCTAACAGAGGTACAACCAACCTATTCAGCTTAGAAGGACTTATGTCACTGGCCTTGTAGGTTCACCATATCAATGCGAAAGGTGAAAATGCCGGTGTAGTGTACAGCGAAATGCAAGGGCGCGAGAACACCTCTGGTGATCTGATGGCCCTCCGGTCAGTGATGTTGACCTGTGCGGTTTTGTCCTTGCTTACATCTTTTTTAGGTCCCAACGAATTTTGTACCCTCCAGGCAGTGCTTACCGCAGTGAAACTGGTGGCCTAATGGAAGCTCTACGTGTTCTTACAGTGGAACAAAGTAAATCTTTCATTGACCTACTTACATTAACTCTCACACCTACCATACAGTTCGGGAATACCACAGCACATATTATGTCCCTCATAATCTGTCATTGATAGTCACTGGCAAACTTTCAAGTGGAACCGTATCACTTCTTTCCGTTCTCCAAGAAAAGGTTGAGCCCAGCATCATTGCACATGGCCAAAATCAGGGACCGCGTCCAATTGGCTGGAAGCAACCATTTGTGGAGACTGCAAGTGCCAACCGCGAGCGCATCAAGAAAGTCACCAAGGAAGCCGTGGAGTTCCCAGAGAAAGACGAGAGTCAGGGTGAATTGCTTATCACGTATAATGGTCCACCTCCAACAGCATTCTTGGAACGGAAGGTTTGTTTGATATCACCTATTTGTGTGGCTTGCTCAATACATTTCTAGGCTTTGGATATCTTATCTACCTACCTCACATCGTCACCCGTGGCTCCCTTGAACAAAGAGTACGTTGAAATAGAATCACCCCTCTGGTAAGATGGCATATTTACACCATATCATCATGCTCATGCCCTTGAAGCTCTTACGTTTACTTCAGTGAAGATGCTCGTGCTACACTGGTGGACCTACCCATTTATATTGGTTCTGTGCCCGCAGAATACTTGGACACCTTTGATGCGAAGCTCTCTGCGAGCTTCCGTCGCATTGTTACGGAAGGCATTGATATGTCCCGAATGTCAATGGTAATTAACCGGGATGAACGTCAAGTAGGAATTTGGCTCAACTCGAGTTTATTGCCTTTGCTGATTCGAATATTGTAGTTGCGAAGTAAACTTGAATCTGCGAAGGGAGATACTTTTTCGGGCACGATAATAACAGACTTTCTGTACGGAGCAGCAGATGGCTCGGATTTGCGTGGGGCTTTGGATGAGATCAAGTACTATGATGTTCTCAGAGCTTGGAACAGTTCACACTGGACGGAACTCTTGAAGAGGTGAGTCTTATGCATCTTCCATTGTACATCGCTTAATGGTATTGCAAGGTACTTCGTCGAACAGCCCTACACCGTTGTCGTTGGAAGACCTTCCGCAGACCTTGCGGAGAAACTTGAAATGATCGAAAAAGCTCGCCTGGTTGCGCAAGTCGAAAAGCTTGGTCCTGAAGGTCTTGCTCAGGCAGGACAGGAGCTCGAGGCTGCAAAAGCCGAACATGATTTGTCCATCCCGAAAGAGATCCTGACTTCTTTTCCTGTCCCAGACGTGAAGAGCATATCATGGATCTCTGTGAAGAGTGTGCAAGAAGTGGGCAAGGGCCGGAGTGTTGCTCCCAGACCTTTGTTGCGATCGGATCTTCAAAAACACATTGAGGGCGATGGCGAGCCATTGTCGGTATTTGTACAATACGATCATGTCAAGGTGGTTTTCTTCTCGCGTTAAAACGGTTTCGGGACTGACAAGCCTCGTAGTCAGATTTCGTGGGAATCCATGCATTCTTCTCGCTGGCAAACGTGCCGGACGAACTTCGCCCGTTCGTCGTGTCGTTTTGTCTACATTTTTCCCGACTGAGATCTCATAGATACATCTCCACTTATGCTGCTGCATTCTTTTCTTTGCCTGTAAAGCTAGAAAATGGTGAAGTATTGAATCACGAGGAGGTTGTCAATCAACTTGATGACCTGACCGTTTCATATGAAGCGGGGCTCGGGTTGTCAGATCAATTCACCGAATTTGCGCGCATAAGTTTCAAGGTCGAGACCCCACACTACGAGTCTGCCATCACTTGGCTCCGCGATCTTGTCTGGGGTGCTGTGTTTGACAAAGAAAGGTGAGCGATGTTTCACGATGTGTCCTAGGTTACTGATTGGCGGAAAAGGCTCCTTGTTTCTGCTGCCAAACTTGCTCAGTCTCTTCCTGAGCTCAAGCGTGATGGAAGCAATGTCTTGTCGTCTGTATGGGCTGAGACATTATTTGACAAGAGCTCGACTTCGCTCGCTGGCGCAATTTTGTCTCAAGCAGAGTTTGTGCCGAAGCTCATTAAAAACCTTCAAGAGTCTCCAGAACAAGTGATCGCTGCCTTCGAGAAACTGCGGAAGTGTAGTATGTACCGTTCTTCTGGCATGTTGAGAAGAGTCTCACCTGAGTTCAATGATACTAGTGACTGATCCCTCGGGAATCCGGATATCTGTCACTGGAAATGTATTGGGTCTTAAGAAACCCCGCAGTACGTGGAACGAAAAACTCGGTCACGTTGTTGTAAGCGTCAGGACTCTCTGAATACCGCTTGGTTTAACGTCCGCAATTCACCTTTTTAGGGACAGTCGGCGTTGGCACCGGTAAAGCTCACTTACGAGACGCTCAATGAATTAGGCAGGAACCCTATCAGGAAGGCAAGAACAGAAAAGATTTTTACTGTGCATCCATTCACCCTTTTCTAGGCGGTTGTTGTTAGTTTGCCCACGATCGAAAGCTCCTTTGTCAGTCACACCACCAAGGGTATCCAAGGATTCGATCATCCAGAGTTTCCGGCATTAAGGGTCGCACTTGAAGTTCTGAACGCGGCGGAGAGTTTTCTATGGGTATTGTAGAAGCTTGTATTGGAGTGATTCAAAGTTGTGCTGACCCCGTTCTCTACAGAGATCGGTCCGCGGTGCTGGCCTCGCTTATGGCGCATACATGACTGCCGATAGAGAAGCCGGTCTAATTACCTTCTCCCTGTACCGAGTGAGTTTTTCTCCATGTAGCCACTCGCTCTTCTTACCGTCCACGTAGAGCTCCAACAGCTTGGAGGCTTTTAACGCGGTGCATAATGTAGTTTCGGGATTAGTTGACGGCTCCGTAAGTTTTCGCCGTTTTGTCTCCGTCAATGCAGCAGGGTAACTCCATCAGATCGAGCTCGAAGAAACAACGCTAGATGCTGCCAAGAGCAGCATTGTCTACGCTGTTACAAAAAATGTTGCAACAGCAGGCAGAGCAGTAAGTGATTCAGGCCTCTAGCACATCTCATTCTATCAAACCGCTACAGGCAATCAACTCATTTACCGACCAAGCGCTCAAGGGTCTGAGTCAAGACCACAATCTCCAACTCTTGCAACAATATCAAGCTATTACCAAAGATGACATTCTAGCATCCCTCAAGAAGTATATCCTACCGATTTTCAGTCCCTCCACCTCTACTGTCGTTGTGGTCACGGCTCCATCCAAGGTTGACCAGATCGCACAAGGGATGACAGGTTATGGGTTCGATGTAGAAAAACGCACATTAGAAGTTGAAGGGGACGAAGATGGGTCATTTGAGAGCAGTAGCGTCTCCGACGAGCGCTCGGAGGATAGTCGATAGTGACAGTTGGAACTATTACTGTATCTCTTCTGCCTAGCGTGATCTATACATTCGACTAGCTCAAAACCACATCACGTTTGAGGGTGTGGGGGAGAGGTGAGCTGATCTGAGGATCGAGTCTCGCTACTTTCAAGGACCTCAATCATCCGCTCTTGTGCTTCGCCTGGCCGCAGCTCAACGTTACGAAGAAAATCATTTTCAACAAGAAAGTGTATGGCCTGCGACAGATTGGACACTGTGATCCGGATTTCAGGCAGGAGCAGCTTAACGAGATCATTAGAGCAATTAGGCAAATAAATAGTTCCCAGTACGTTACGGAGCAATGTCGACCGAGACGCGAACGGGTTTCGCGGTGGTTTCTTTGGCTGAGAAATTCTTCTGATGCATTCTTGGGACACCCGCACTGCGCTACTGTGCCCAATATCAACATTCGGTATACATGGTCGTGAGGTAGGGACTTTGGACGACACAACTTCGGGTGCTTCGTCGTCGTCTGAGATCGGTGCAGAGTTTGGAATTGTCTCCTGAGTGCAATTTGTTTTCGCAATGGCTGGTTGGCTCGACGAATCTTCGGCAAGTGCTGTTCGGGGTTCTCCATGCCGCACCCAGCCTTGGTATCGACGGCCTCTGCTTCCTCGGTACCCTTGTCCTCGGAGACCCTTGCTACTACCCTCCACAAGTGTGGTACTTTGCCTGTGTCTTTTTCTTGCGCTAGCACCTATATCTTCTGGGGTCAGCTGCCCCCGCGCAGCCGCCTCCTCAAGTTTCCGTTTCTTTTCTTCAACTTTTGCGTCCGTCGGGAATCGCCTTTTCCGCTCTGCTATCCAGGCATTGATCGCTTCTGGTGTATCTAGTACTAGGGATGTCCCTTGAATCGCAACAGGTTTTCTAAATGTGCATCGGATCAGTCAAGGGCAAAGCAGTGGCAATGAATATGCACCCTCGTAAACTCGGATCAGCATCCCAATCGCCCTTCTTCACCCACCCAGGTGGTAAGATAAAATGTCGATCCATCATGTGAATCTCGACGGACTTGCGGGAGCCTGTGAATGGACAACCCTGGCGAGTGCATCGACAATTTCCGGGCTGGTACCAGCTCCCATAAGTGAGATGATTTAGGATAGGTTTGACAGGCATCTGTGAATGTGCCTGCTGCCGGGGAGATGGGGTGGGTATCGACGACGTTGCTCTGTCCGTGCCTGGGACATAGGTCGATGAAAGCGTATATCCGTCCGTGGTTGTGCGGGGTGGGCCGTTTGCGTAGGCTTGCATGTATGCCTGATAGTAATGTGGTGCATAATGTTGTGCATATGGGTTAGCCAACGCCGACGTCAGTGCAGTGGTGTCATACAAGGGGACGTTGTAAGAATGCCCAGCGCTGTGCGGGGGCGAACGTTGGCGGTTCATCACAAGACGGACGGTGCACGTGATCTCCAATTTGTATACAACAAGACATTGTTAAAAACACCCATCTCGGATGGCAGACGAGAAGAGAACGGGATCAAGTCGGGGGCGCATGTTGTATATCGTCGGTGGAGCTAAAACACAGTGCATTGTAGTATGTCAGGCATGTCGCAATATGTATCTGGGTCAGAGTTATTGGGGGACTAAGAGGCTGAAGCAAAGCGGAGTCAAGAACAGCGAAGGGAAGAGAGGATTTGTGCATATTATTTTCGGTGATAGGGGATGGGAAATGCACGGGATTGAAGACAAATAACGAATATGGCTCTCCAGAGCGCATGCGGCGCCGAAGCGAAGCACATGTTTGAGGAAGCAACGTGTGGGGAGTAGAGGGGACAAGAACGAGGCATACGGTGTCAATTTCGTGAGGAGTCGGATCGTGCAAAGTTATTGGGAGGAATGTCTGATAGAACGACGGCAAGTTGGATTACTCTTGGGAGTCCTGCTGTTGCTGCTCCCTGCCAATTCTCCTCTCTTTCTCGCTCTCCAACTGGTTGTAGAGTAGGAACAATGCCTTTTCGTTGGCTGCAGGGGTTCCGATGATGGTGAACATTCGTTCACCGGAATTATCATGTGGAGCCTTCGCAATGGATATCTTGGATCCAGAGAGTCGGCGAATTTCAGTAATTTTGCTTCCATTACGGCCGATGATACATCCAACCATATCAGCAGGAATTAGAATGTTCTGCGTACGAAGATTGGCTGGTGGTTGTGTCATCGAGGGTGAGTGAGGTGATGGTGGAGACGAACCGCGGCGAGTAACGTCACCGGCGGATCTGCGTGTGCTCAAGCCACTAGAATAGCCATTCGCTGGCCGTCGTGAGCCAAGACGTTCCTCGCCAACGCCAGGGTGGAAAGGGACTGTGCCAGCACCCCTCTCCCAGTCCTCTAGCAAGCATTTTGCAATTTCTTCGATTGCACGACTGATGGCTTCTGTCGAACCCTGAACCTCTACGATGCGTTCTGTTGACTGTGGAAGCATCTCTTTTGAGGCCACCATGCGGGCTCCGGAAATATCCTGGATGGCTTTAATTTTGAGGCCGTTGCGACCGATTATCGTGCCCATCAGATTATGAGAGATAAGGAGGCGGATGGAGGTGTGCGGAGATGATGACGAGAGGGAGATAGGAGGCGGGCTTGATGAGACGAGCTGGGTGATGATGAGGTTGTATGCCTGCAGGCGCAGAGAATTTGGGAGTGAAGCCGAGTTGAAGCTAGCAAGATGGAGAGAACGTACCTTTGCAATTGCATCTACAGACCCGCCGACGGTGAGGACACGTTCGTGGACACCAGGGATGACCTTGCTGACGCCGGCTCTGACTCCAGTCTGCTCCCTGAGATCTGCGACATTTTTTCCTCCCTTTCCGATGATTACGCCGGCCTCCTTTGTGGTTACGAGGGCGCGAAGAGTGAGGATATCGTGGGCGGAGGCTGGGGATGGGGAACGGGATGCTGCGGGAGAAGCTTTAGTTGAGTGAGCCAGCGGGATGCCCCTAGGGAAAGAAAGGGCCTAACCTGTATTTTGGTGTGCTGTGTGTTCTGCGGACATGATGAATGGGTTGTTGGGGACGATGAGGAGGGAGGGGAGGAGGAGGAGGGCGGCGGGGTGGTGACTGCGTGACTTGAACCAGTTCCCCTCCAACAAACGCGCGTCCGTCGCGTCCCCGCCACCGACAGCACAGCCACACTTTTCGAGAGGGAAAAAAAAAAAAAAAAAAAAAAAAGATTTGACATGACGACACCAGGCTTGCAGAGGTCGCATAGTTACA
>JBBPRT010000029.1:0-41184 GCA_038093175.1 Boletus hoseneyae
CCCCCAAGGGAGAGTAGACAAGTGAATAGGACTAAGGAAAAGACGACAGAAGGGAACGGTATATATATGATACTAAGGGAGTTTAGGGTAGGTCGTCTGAGTCCTAAATACTTGAGGGCAGGTGAGGGAAAGTCAATGATAAGGAAACATGAGGGGAACGCAAGGTAACCATGAGGCGTGACATCATAGATAAGACGAGAGTCTGGACTGGGTCTGGACTCGAGTCACGTGTTGTCCCACGGTCACGTGTGAGGTCACGTGATGGAGAAGAGTGGAAAGTCATGTGACGGAGAAGAGTGGAAAGTCACGTGATTCTAAAAGGGGGTCAAGTCATGTGACTAGGTCACGTGACTGCGAAAGTGAAAAATCGCTAAGTACGATGAGATGAAAAAATTGAAAAATGTAGCGTGAGGTCCAGAACTATAACAGTGGCCAAGCCGACAATATATCCGGTCAGGTTCGGGGATAGAAGGCAGCACCATAAACGTTCCTTTAAGGTATCCTTGAAATCTTCGGAATCGAGATACTTGCATGCTTCACTTTTCTCCTTGTCCTGCATCATAGACAAGATTGTGGCCTGGACAGTGATCAGCATGTCGGCCTCATTCATCTGCTCAATCAACGTCAGCAGGTGAAATAGATACAAAAATGTTATACCTGAGCAAAATCATCCAGCGTCTCTGGACTAAGGCCCATCTTTATACATCTTTTCTCAGCAAACTCCTTGTGTTGTTTTACCTCACGTTCCTGAACTGAGTCATCTGACATGGAGCGAGGTCGACATTGGGCATGTTGAGCCAGAGGGTATGCAAATGGGTTCTCATCATCAGACCCATCTAGGTCTATAAACTCGGAAGGTGGTAGGTCTGTTTGCTAGCCAGCCCCGCCTTCGGACGTCTGAGTGTCTGCCAGAGAGTTACTACCATCATTGCTATGTGACTCATCAGGTACTCCGAGATCCAATTGAAACCGAGAAAAGAGTCCACCTTCTGGCATGCCAGCGGACAGGTGGATGTAAGAGAGTTCAAGACTTCAAGTTGTTGGACGGAGGCGGGGGACTGTGACAAAGTTCAACATGATGATGACCCAAATTATTAATCACTCGCTTGGCCAATGACATGTTTTACACTTCCACCGCCATGCCAGTATCGTATTTCCAAGTCATAAGAACATGTTTGTACAATATAATGAAACTATGAGCCAAAGAAATGTCTAGAATCACCAGAGTATGGATAAGATAGCTCCATGCCGCTGGCTGGCCCCATCCAATAACTGCCTTGACTGGCCTAGGGGGGCATGGGAGCATATGCACCATAATTTGATGGATAAGGGCCTGGAAGTGAATAATACTGAACTTGAGGTGGGATAGACGTGGCTTGTACAGGCCCGGGAATAGACATACGGTAATAATGGGTGGGAGACGGGGGCACCGCAGCAGAAGATGATGACGAGGGCAAAGTATTTGACTCGAAGGCACTGTAATAGCCTGCTCTAAGTTGACTCGAGGATGAAAACTGCTGGTGAGGTGAAAGTGCTAGATTAGAAGTGAATGGAGTAGTCCGGGTTCTTGAGGGGCCAGGACTAGTAGCAGGAGGAGCGGGTGATGTGAAGGCACCCTCATTAATCGGTGCAACAATATCTGATGGGACTGGCACTGCGGTGGCTGTGATATTTGAGACACCTTTACCCCTTTTTGTTGTTCCTGCTGACCTGCCAGGTGCCTTTTTCTTTTCTTTCATCTTCTTGTCCTTGTCGAATGCAGGTATGAGTTGTTCAAAATTATCCTCGACTGACTCAACTGCAGTAGGCTCTCCATCGGCTGCTTTTTGGGCATGTAACAACTTTGCAGCATGCAGTTGCAGGCTGTCATGGCTAGTAGTGACAATATCAGCCTTAAGCTGACTGGGAAGATTGGGTGGAAGAACATCTAGAAGTGGAATATATAAGTATTGACAAGTTTTTGTAAAGGCTGCATGAATACAAACCCAGAATTCGTCGATAGTTGTGAAGCGCATGAGTATTGAGAAGATATGCCTCTGTGGAGGAATGATCGACCAGTTTCTTCATCCGCATGGTAATCAAGCGTTCTTGGTACTCATCCACTTCGCGAACAGCTGTGCAATGTGAGGTATCGCAATCATGCTGGACATTCACTGTGCAATATAAATGCTTATGATTGAGTAGTTAGTAAATCTGAGAAGATGGGGTAAGAATCTGACTTACATTTGGTGCGACAACTACTTTTTGCTCAGGTACGGCTTTTTTAAGGCAGGGGACCTTAAGTCGGGGATGTAGGGTTGGGAGGAACTCGAGACGGGTGGGAACGGTATGAGATACCCTATATGGCATATCCAAGTGACTGAGGATCTCGACCACTTGTCCAACCCACTATTCAGCTGTGGTTGGATCCCGTGAAATAATACACCCTCCTTGACGGACCTTATCACCATCTATAGTGACAACAGAATTGACTTGATAGAACAAATCCGCTGGCTGAATTTGATGCATTTCCGATCGAAAGAGTTCTCCTGCTTGTGTTGTCTGCCATGGTACTGGAGGAATGATTTCCCTCTTCCCATTCACATTCTGGGTTGGTAAATGAGTGGTACCTGGAGGTTTGGGGGAAAAATCTGGGATTCCTATCATTCGCCGCTGTTCTGGGTGGTCATTCATATATTCGCAGATGAACTTGCTACCTTGAACCCAGTGCTGTGCATTTGCATCATGCCAAAAACCTCCAGTGACAATATGTTTGACATTGTCCTGTCGAGCGAATATATGACAGGTGTCCCGACTTGGTGCCTGACAATTGCTGAATACTGCTGATAGCCGAAAGACATGGTTGAAGGATTCAAAGTGTTCTGTTGAAAAAAGAATTGGTGGGCCGAACCTTTGGATAAACATGGGGAGATGGACGAGAAAGTGAAATTTAGCCTTTGTCACCAAAATGCTAGGTGCACATTGTGCTGAAATTGTTAGAAAATCTTCAATAGTCCGTGAAAGGTCAGCCTAGTTTGAAGTCATGAGCATTTCTGGTCAGCATGACATTTTGAACACGTACCAGATATGTCTCTGTGTCCTCGATTTCTGTGTGCCAGAGAAGTACAACAAGCCGCCCAATTGTAGTTCAACTGTCAAGTATGGTACGCGGAACGAGATTGTAGATGAGGTATGGCATCACCTGAGCCAGACTTTTGAAGTGCCTCCCAATAAGACTTCCTTTATAACGGATAATGTAATCTGCTAAAAATACCCGTGAATGTGATTTCAGATGCATTGGAACGGATATCCTCAAAAGTGCGAGAAAAACTTGAGATGGGCACAATGACCCGCTCGGGGTCAACAGTGAACTCTTTCTATACAACATAATATAGTTATTGGATGGTGCAAGAAAGAATAGTTGTTTACTTACATTGGTGTGTGAAACTTTATGACCCAAAGCGAAGATCTCAGCCTCTACAGTTGGCCCAATCTGCACCTGAAAAAACTTTTTTGGGATAAAGTAGCCATTCGTCTTCTGTAATAGTAGCTCATTGACAAAAAAAATCTTGCCATTGACTCAAACAGAAGGTGGAGCCAAATTGTCCGGAAGGTCTTCAAGCATCTTGCTGCCATGATGGACTTAAGACATCCGTCCCCGACTGTCTTCAGGATAATCTTGCATTGATAATTGAGTCAAAGGGTTGGCGAAATCCTATTAATTGATATGTGATTAAGCGTCATTACAAATTGGCCTAACTCACATACCAGAGCAATCACTTTACTGATAGAGTTCAAATAGAACGTATTTCCAGATAACGAGGTTATTTTTTCTGTAGGACTTTGTAGAAGTTCTGATATACATTCTTGAGTGGACTTTATAGCATATAGGGAGGGAACGTTTGATGCACCAAGTGCAGTTGCCCACTCAAGTACAGCCTTCTTTTATGCATCTGAGAAGGGGGTCCGGGGCAAGGTAAATAGAAGGTGGGTCACAAACTCTTGTCAAAATATCAGAAAATGCCAGTGGTGCAAAACCAAGGAACATTTGACATATGGAGCACCAAGGATAGAACAGGGAATCAGGAGAGACTACAGCATCCTTGACCTTAACCTGGGATCTGGAACGATGGTTTGTTCCAAAAAGCAGGCCTGGTTTAGTTGTCAGTGCAGGAACTACACCAATTGAATAATTGGACATACCTGAGTCAACATTCAGAGTGGTATCGCAGAGCAAGTCCTCGTCATTTGTGTCCATGGAGGAACTATCCATCTCTCCGAGTTCCATCTCAACACCAAGCTCATCACCTGGATGTAGAATGCACGTTATCGTGGATTTACCCTCTTCCACTCGACTCTGCATTGCCTCAAAATAGTCCTGGGACATGTACGTGCAATTGGATGACAGATCACTCCAAAGATCTGCTATCGGACACTCAGGCTCGCTTAGCTGTTCTTGTATTTCAGAAGTGGAAC
The DNA here is from genome assembly GCA_038093175.1 of Boletus hoseneyae. Classification (NCBI taxonomy): domain Eukaryota; kingdom Fungi; phylum Basidiomycota; class Agaricomycetes; order Boletales; family Boletaceae; genus Boletus; species Boletus hoseneyae. The sequence continues at coordinate 4,456 of JBBPRT010000029.1, forward strand.
CAGAAGGCAGTGGTAAATCCGACTTGTCAACGGCAAGCATAGTAGAATTAATAGATACAGGCCTGGGATCATTGTTCAACTTCACTGGGGCCGAATGGATATTGGGGGTGCAGATCGGTCCGCTGATGGAACTCCAAAAAGCCTGAAGGCTGAGCTTGTGCTTACGCATTGTCATGTGCCCTTGAACATGACTGTGCCGTATTGCACCAGTAGTACCACTGTACTTCCTGCAAACCTTGCATTAGATAGATCCTGAGGCGAACTGTTCAAACACTAAATCAAAGAAGGACTATAGTTAGTGAGGCAGCAGAAAAAGACCTACACGTACCATTAGGATCAAGAGTAGAACAGTCCCTATTGTTGTGTGACTTGGGCATGATGAGTCAGACCTGGAGTAGCAATTGAAACCGGATGAGAGACTGGACGAGTTAGACCTGACTTCTGGCAGGGATGACGAGGGAACTTATGGAGACGATGGTACGAGAGTCAGTGTCGTAGACGACGACAAGTGAGATAGTGCAAGACGATGATGGTATTGAGACAAAGAAACAACGTAGCATCCGTTGACGGGGATGAAGCGGCAAGTGCAATGGTAAGAGTGGTAAACGAAATGTCCAGGCCCCCAAGGGAGAGTAGACAAGTGAATAGGACTAAGGAAAGACGACAGAAGGGAACAGTATATATATGATACTAAGGGAGTTTAGGGTAGGTCGTCTGAGTCCTAAATAGTTGAGGGCCGGTGAGGGAAAGTCAATGATAAGGAAACATGAGGGAAACGCAAGGTAACCGTGAGGCGTGACGTCATAGATAAGACGAAAGCCTGGACCAGGTCTAGACTCGAGTCACGTGTTGTCCCACGGTCATGTGTGAGGTCACGTGATGGAGAAGAGCGGAAAGTCACGTGATCCTAAAGGGGTCAAGTCATGTGACTAGGTCACGTGACTGCGAAAGTGAAAAGTTGCTAAGTATGATGGGATGAACAAAAGTGAAAAACGTAGCGTGAGGTCCAGAACTATAACAGCAATGAGAAAGCAAAAAACGACATGATCTGAAATAAAACCAAACACACTTCAAAACGCAACAAGAATTCATCAGTCCAGGCCCAGTGATTTAAGAGAGACTGGGTGAGCGCACCAAGATAAGCCAGGTCACATGACCTATCAACAACACTACCACTTTGAAGATCATTGAATGTTGAACGTTGAACGTTGAACCACTGACTCAAAGTCAACATTCAAACCAAGATTCAACATCTTGTCACTGCTCTATTCACAGATTCCTTCCACCTCAACCCATATGCAGCCTACTACAGTCTTTGCTGAAACCATTCGTTCTGACAATGGTTGTAGCATCGAGCCTCTGTTTCTTACTATCAAATTTCCTGGGACTGTCACGCTCTTGCCTTCTCGTGTTGTAGGTTTAGCATATCTTCATTTCCCCCCAGACTAACAAATATTTCAGCCAATCAGAGTGTCCATCAGTTTACCTGATGATCTCGCTGGCCAGCTCTTTCCTATCTTTGGAGATGAAAGCCCCCTTCCAAGAGATAAGATACAGTGTAAGTATATGGCTTACAGCCTCATCTAGTAAGTAAAGCCTGAATCAGTTTTTCATGGTGCTCACACAGGAAAAAATATCATTTTAGAACACATTTCCCTTTTTTCCGCTCACCAAAGTCTTCGACTACCACAACGAACAACATTGGCATGCCCTATTGGAGAACATTGAGCGAACACTTCTGAAATTTGGAAAGAGCGGGATGCATGGCCCATCTTATGATCTCATGCAGGATTTCTTCTGGATGGTGTTCATTGTGAATTTTCCATCTTTTCCAGGTGGCAAATGGACGGCATGGAATGCAGACATCCCCATGGATGGGATCTTTATTGCCATCTGGCTCGGGGATACTACACTTCAACAGTTGAGAGAATCTCAGGTGCCCGAAGCAGTCCGTCATTTTATTTTCGAAGAGCTGAAAGAGTGTGTCGAGTATTTCTTTTTGACACCTATCTACTCAAATGCATAGATTGTCTGTATTCTGTGATCAATGTACTGCTGTGTATTCTGTCTTTTTTTCATTGTTGGCAGGCAAGGGACTTCATGTTCCTCATTATGGACTGTTAGTGCATTTAGAATTCCCATTTAGGACAGGGCCCCCTCAGACTCTCATCAATGTCCAAGTCAGTTGTATCTGGCAGGATTTCGTCCTCACTCCCACTGGCACTGACCGCCTAATAGTTGACTTGTGCTAGTCTGCAAAAGATGTCTACACGTTTGCTTTTGTCTGCCACCAAATGTGTGCCCTCTGCAGTCCGTTCTCAGAGGCATGGCTACGCTGAAGCTGGGTTGGACAAATTCAAACTTTCACTTGTCCTTCCCCACCAGGTCTGTCACAAGTCACTCGTACCTATGTTTCTGACATTTTTTTCAGACCATCTTTACCTCTGAAGATGTTGTCCAAGTAAACATTTCAGCAACATCTGGGGATATGAGCATTCTTGCCAACCACATCCCTTCTATTGAGTCCCTCCATCCTGGTATTGTGGAAGTTATTGAATCTGGAAACACATCGAAAAAATGGTTTGGTAAGTAAGATATTCTGTACATGAGGTCTTGTTGCTGAGAGCTGAACCCCATAGTGTCTGGCAGTTTCGCAAATGTTCACCCTGGTAACCAGTTAATAATCGATCACATTGTTATGGGTGCTCCACTTGAATCTTTTTCACTTGAGGTACGTAGTATGGCATCTCTCAGACTGTCTTATCTGATTAACATCGCCATACTTTCAGGTTGTTCGTGCCAATCTACAGGAAGCACTGAGGGTTGCTACTAGTAATGGCTCAGAGGAGCTCAAGCTAGAGGCTCAGATAGAGGCAGATGTTTATGAGGCTCTTCAGCATGCTCTAACCTGAATTAAATATGTAAAACCCTTTGTTGTCACAATTTAGATTCATGCATTGTCGCAACTTAGAAATTCTACTCGTTGAAAGTTGCTTATCAGGAAAAAAAACTTCGGCCGTTTATGCTGCAGTGGTTGGTGGCATGCAAATGTGCCCAGGCTGCCTCTGACACCCACTCATATGTCTGATAGACCTACCAGTGATGCTCCATAAACAAAGGAGACAGTGTCACTATGACATTCCCACTGTATTGCCAACAACACCTTTGCAGAAGCATCCGGCAAGGGTGGGAACTACATATACGCTCAGCATCACATCATGGTCTGCTAGTGGTACCAGTGACCTCAGCTGGACCTCAGAAAAACTAGGTCAGCAAAACATTTATGTGATGACACTTAGCCAACCAATGAACAAACGTGTTCACTTGGCTTGGTGATGCCTTGTTTGGCACTGTATCTAGGTTATACATGTAGATTTCGGCATATGTACTGTAAACGCCTCATACATTTGGCCGTGTACGCAAAGTTCATTGAGATACAATAATCAGTGTGACTTTGGGACTCCAGGAGTGCATTATGGCGCGCGGAACTCGAATTCGGCGATGTGACTGCAAGGAATGACATTCAATGACATTTGGCAGTAACTAGTCTGGTGACCAGCCCGTCTAAAAGAGGTTAGCGCGAGGCAAACCGTCGGTCACCAGACTAGGCAGTAACTCCGAGTCGTCCGAGTTAGTAGCTGCCTCTTAAAATGGCCCATCCAGGTATAAGTGGTACGATTTATCTCGGTTTCAGTACGTCGCATTGATGTTCACCGACAATTTCAGGTGTAATCTCCAATACTTCCTAGTGATGAGGTCCTATTAGATGATCCCAGGTGCTGGCCATAAGACTGCAAAGTTTGAGATCAAGCAGGTGCCGCGTGGCGGGCCTCTGTCGGGAGAATGACGCATGCCGCTTGTTCGGTTTTCAGCCGCCGCGCGAGCGGCTCTGGAGGTATACACCAGCAGTCCAATGACCACAGGGCCTTTTCACCATGTTCATTGGTGGTGATGATGCTCATTTGTTTGTCGGGGCAGCTTCAGATAACAACGAGGCCGAGTGCGTAGCACTACTACCATACGATCATCAAAGACATTTCTTCCGAGCTACGCTTGGCTTCAACACAACGCGAGGCGAAGTAAGCACGATACTACTATCGGAAAAATCGGTTCAGCACGACCGTACATTGGCTACGCATGCAACCCGGTTTTTGTAAGAGTGGTTGGGCAGTGCACTCAAGAGGTCAGCCGAGCCGTCGGTGTAGTACAGAAGAATGATAGTCCTGGGTAGCACATATTCTGCCGTAGAACTTCGGCCCGGGTTCACGGCCCCACCCATGACATTGTGACTACGCATCAAGTGATGTAGCCAACCATTTCATGGGTGAACTTACATGAGGGACACAGTCCGTTCGTCGTTGATTCTACCCTGTCAATGCAACGTGGATCGTTCCAGATAGAGACGCTATCAGTGACGGTCCTTGACTGCTTGGACGAACGAGGCTTTTTTCCACTTTGGGTCCACACCTGACCCATGAACGGTTGCATCCTTGGGGAATCCTCGCTTGGTTACGAATGGATTTCAAGTTGCTATACATTACGGGATCGACAGACGCCGCCCATACTACGTACCAAAGATCAACTCATCTTCTGCACACATATGATTGTCCAAACAACGTGCGCCAGATCAAATTTGAGCATAATAACACGGCGCCCGTCAGGCTAGAGGGGATTGAGGGTGTGTCTGGACGCCATACTGGTATGAGTGTCTCCGCGGCAGCCAATTGCACGCGCAAGAGGGTAGAACGCGCCACGTACCAATGTTGATTCAAGTCAAGGAGATGTCGTATTCCCGTCCTTCGATTGCACCGGATTTGGTCAGCCCCGACACGGCGTACTTCAAGCATGCGTGGCAAGCGAGCCATTGTTAATGCATAACGACTCTGCCTGTCGCGGAGACCGAGTGAGATGCAACGAGTGGTGGAGTGGTCCTACCGCACCATTTACCTCCTGCGGCGGCGACTGCGATCTAAAGATCTTGAATGCTTCACGGGAGCAGAGGAAAGAAGCGACGAGAATTACGTTGACGACAGACGTGAAGAGCTCCAGTGGCATTCCTCGATCGGGCACAGTCTGTCAGATATACCCGCATTCATGGAACCCAAGTCAGCCAAGGAAAATGTGGAAATAGTGGTGTATATCGAATAACAAGTCGAGCCTGCCAGAGCAGTTGATTGTCAGTTTAAAGTGACGCTCGACGGACGCCTTGTCGGTGATGTCATCGTTGGCGACAAGCCACCTCTCGCAGTCCGCACAGGTGGCTTTTGTTTTTTTGGTCTCTTGCAGCTCAAGCAGACAGACGTCAACGCCAAGCTCTAACCCCGCGGACGAGAGTGTGATCACGGTGTGCCTCACAATCCCGATATACATGTATAGGCATGCCGCATGCCGCGTTAACAGTCCAGCACAATTCCATGCTCAACCACGAAAGTGATGATTGCCACCTTTTCAGACGACAATCCGCTGTTATGATCTCCAATTGGAATGGCATAGCACCAGAGCAGGTTCGAATGTGCCGACCGACGACCGGGAAGCCAGCCGTTGTGGCGGCCGCTCCGGGCCTCCAGATACTCTCGGAGGATGCACATGACCATGGCTAAGATCGTATAGCCTGTCAAATCATCACAAAGTGGGACAAGGACTCACCCCACTTGCCAAGAGCTAGCTCGATTTTCAGAACAACGGTTAACCGTCGCAATTTTTAGTGACTAAAACTTTGAAAGCACGCCGCCATGCAGGTGAAAAAAACACCTACGAAAGCGCTCCGCCATACATCAAATAACTAGAATGGTGACTGCCAGTGCAATGGGAATTCGAATGCGAGGGCGTGGCGCTGCGGCGCATGATATTGATATTTAGGCAGGTGAGAAAAGAGTCGACTTGAACTAGCGCTTCACGAATGTGGCGTGAGCCGCGTTAATGACCATCAGCAACTTAGTGCGAGAGTTCAGAGTCATGTCGATATCAGCCCGAGAGTCGCTATCAAGACGCGAACCGAAATCCAGGCCCCAGTCCCCAGCACGCACTAAAGAAAGCATGACAGAAGTACACGAAAACAGACGAACTTTGCAGGTATGTCGTGTTACTTGTCGTGGCACCGTGACAGAGTATGCAGTGTACATTGAGTGTCGAAACCCTGCACATAACCTTTTGACCTGAAATGCAACAAGCAGGAGAGTATTCAACGTGCGTATAAACGGACTGGCGACAATACCGTGCCATAACGCCCATGCCACCTCTCTGATACTATTGCAGGAACACAGTCGTTCCCGAGTTCCCGACAGTCAGAGCGACAAACTCCTTAATGCGTTTGTCGGGAGTAATAAACGACGGGTGGGACTCTCTGTGTCATACGAGAGAAACTTGCTACGTTAATGAAAGGCCCAATTCCGATATTAAAAAAGATAAATTTCTCCAATGGGGCAATCATCTAACAGCGACGTCAGCATTTAAATAATGCGGAATCAGACACAAAGCGTATCTGGAAGAGGTAAACTCACCATACAGTAGCCTCCATACTCAAAGTCCGATATGCACAAACACGATCCGCTTCTCGAGTGACACTTCCTGGGCTGACTCCACAACTGCGACATTCAGCGCCTCAGCTGCATGCTGGAAGTCGATGTCCGTGCGGTTGAACATTTCCTTGTAAAACCGCGTAACCACCTGGTGTGCGACCGCATCATCTACCCTCCACAGCGTCCCAATCACCCCATTGAACCCAGCAAACTGCATCCCAGCCGCGAGATGGAGTACCTCATCCGGCGTCGACCTGTCTCCCACCGCGGTATGGCATGCCGACAAGAACGCAAACTCGGAATTCATGTAGCGCTCCTTGATGATGCGCATCAGCGTGAGCTTTCCATCTCCCATCGCGAACCACGACTCGAACGGCTTCTTCAGGTGCTGCGCACCATGGCAGGCAAGGTGGATCCAGCGGTGATCGCGGAATGCCTCGACGGCGCCTTCGATGGTGGCGGCAGCGCCGGAGACAGTGTCAAATTTCACGTCTGGGGGCATGCAGGTCTCGTTGCGAATCTTCTCGATTTCGTGGTCCACATCTGGTAGCTCACTCAGTTTTGTGTCCGCGCTTGGCTGAGCCTGACCAACGGCCGCAAACGAAACCGCACTCGCGATTCCAGAGGCGTTACGAGCTTTCCGCTGAGAACGAACGCGGTCGCGCACACGAATGAGAGCGGAGAGAGAGGGCGCGTATGAAGAGACGTAGAGATCCATCAGATTCTTCTCCCCCTTTCGATGCGGACCTGCAGCATGAAACGGGAGGATAGTGAATTTCGAGGTCGGACACCACCAGATCCGCGAGCCCAGAGGCAGCCGAATGTCATTTTGGAGGACGTTGGCGATCGGTTTAACCACGGATGACCACAAGTCCCGCAGAATTTTCTTGACATAGAACTCTCTGTTGTTGTCATATGCATGCGGGTTATGAGTGAGTTCCGATAATTCTGAACATAAGTGGTTGACATCGTCGAGCTCGCAAGGAAGGGGAACGTGAATAGGTGGGCCGGTGCGGAGAACAATGACAGCGTCGCAGGCGTATTCGCTTGCATTCGCGATAATGATCGGCCCATCTTCAGCCGCTTGTTGGAGGTCTTCGAAGCGGGGAGGTAACAAGAATCGTGAAAACCCATCGATGCGGCGGATCTTGCCCACGACAGACTGCCAATCCTGCAGGACCCGCCGGTATGCATCTATCCCCTTTTCTCCGCTCCCTTCAGCATGCTTGCGGAGGTCCGCGCTCAGTTGCATATATTTTTCCCCGAGTTCGCGTCCTTCATCCCCCTGATTCTGCAACGTGGTCACGGAAATGTCACAACGGGCGAGTTGATTCCATAAGATTCCTCGTCCCTGCTCGAGCAGCTCAACCGCCAACTTGAAATTACCCTTCCTCGTCGCACATGAGAATGCATCATTGGCTAAATCAGCCACCCTTGCTTGCATTGTCTCGTGTCGAGAATCTAGGGAAGAAGTGAAAGAGGTGAAGTGATCCAGTGTACTGAGAGATGTTTGGTATGCCTCCAAGACTGAGGGGTGGTTGTGTATTTCAGCATTCTTGACCCAACTCCGGGTTGCCTCCCATAAATCCAGTGAAACTGCTGGTGCACAACACTTCAATTTCCTATAGGCTGCAAAAGCCTCCTCTAGTGGGGGAAGCTGTTGACTAGGAGTAGAAGGGTAGTACTTCTTTGAGGGCTTGAATGGAAGAAGGATAGTTGTAGCCAGTTCACCAGCAATGAAGGCAAAATTACTATGTTGGGGTGTGTAGGACTCCAATGCCTCCTTTGACAACTTGATGGCCCTGATCAAATCAGAGGGGTCTTTCTTCTTCTTGTAGCGATCTTTTAGTACTGATGCAAGATTCTGGAGAGCTAGTCCATGGCTTCTATGACCTAGTGGACGAAGCTCAAGTTTCCTCTGTTCAAGATCAATGGCTTTGTCAAGGTCAGTGAGATTACCCTGCCTGCGATAACGTGCACCCAAAGATATTGCAAGGTTTCCAAGTGCTTCACCATGGTGTGGATGGCCTGATTGACAAAGATCAAGCCTCTCTTCCTCCATTTCAATAGCCCTGTCCAGGTCTGTCATATCTCCTAGAATGCCTTGAATGTAATACCTCTCCTTCAAGGCTGATGCAAGTCTTCCAAGAGCCTTTTCATAATCTGGATGGTCTAATTCACAAAGACCCAGATGTCTCTGCTCCATGTCCAAGATCCTCTCTATGTCTGCTCTATTTTTTTGGATGCGAAAATGTTTTCGCAAGGATGTTGCGAGCCCTCTAAGAGCACTGGCATGCTCTGGATTGTCCAATGGACAAAGATCCAGCCTAGCTTCGAAGATCTTAATGGCTCTGTCGAGATCTGAGATATTGCCCTTTTGATCATACAGTAGTTCAAAGGAATAGGCAAGATCATTAAGGGTGCTTGTGTGACTTGGATGATCCAAAGGACAGAGATCCAACCTTGCTAGTCCCAGCTCAACTTGCGTGGACATACAAGACTCATTTGTGAACTGCTTTCGTAACGCATATAGCCGTGAGTGATATTTCCTGAGAGCCGACACACAGTCATGCCCATCCGGTACAATCTGCAACACATATTCAATCCTTTGTAAACTAGAATATAACCTAGAGCTCACCAGTACATCACACGGTTTGCACGTTATGGATAGAGTTGCAGAACGAGCAGGTAATCCAGGTACATCGCCTGATACTCTATGAGTAGTAATTGGGTTGGGGTGGTAAAAAAGAGCTTACGTTTCCACTTATCGCCAGACTCCAACAGGCTAGCTACGTCCATAACCATCTGATCGCCCAGTGGTTGTTTGTCCCATTCATGGGTGAGCTCCTCTGGAAGAGTGCATACAGTAATCGCAACAGTGGCAGTGGCGGGTGCAGTGCTGTGGAAAGGATGAATAAAGACAGCTATAAAGTACATCGTGAAACCTACAAGAGAAACGGATGATTCCATGTTACTTTCGACTGAGGCCATGATAATTTTCCGGAACATGTTAACTTAGACACATCGTCGACACGGACAATGACGCGGAAGTCTTGTTTTGGGTGTCGGGACGAAAGTGCCAACCGACAAACTACATAAAGGATATGAGCGTATGTTAGCATGTCAGCCGCCAGTAGTCATTGGAATCGTACCCGTGAGTTGAAAGGTGATATTGTTCTTGTCGGAGTTGTTCTGGCTCATTGGAAATATTCGGATCAAAAACTAGGAAATGAAGTGGCTGAACGGGAAATCGGGTGGAGAAGGGCTCAGATGATAGAGATGAGATGCTGGTGATGAGACGAGAGTTGGAAGGGATAGGCGGGCGGGGGGCTCAGATGGGCGAGGTAGTGAATGGAGATCTAGGTGGAGATCAGGGAAATGCACTGTAACTTCGTGCCGGGTGACGATTAGATATGGACAGGCTAGACGGGGTCGACGCGACGGGATCAAGGGTGGGAATGTTGATGTGTGTGGCAACGAGGCAGGAGGAGGGAAGGTTCTTGAAGGCTAATTTCGGCGGCGTGACGAAAAGACAGAATTCAGGCAATCGATGCGAGATGAGCGAATTTGAGGAGTGGAGGGACTCTAAGATACAAGGGGCGATGGTATAATGTAACGTGGGAGATAGCAAGGGGAAGACGGGCGGGCGAAGTTGGATCAATCGAATGGGCAGAGTCGAGGAGGACGGAGAGACGGGCTCGAAGGCAGTAGACAGGTAACAGTAAACGTGGCAGACAAAGTACAACGGGAGAGACAATTGAGAATAGAAAAAACGGCGGACGAAAGGAAGACGGAGACAAAACTGGTACGGGAAGAAGAGCAGATAAGAGATCGACACTAGAGGGGAGGCCATAGAACTCACTGGGGACAGACCAGACCACGGCAGAGACAAAAACGGGCGTAAATTTGAAAGGGGATGGATGGGGGACAGCAGATGAAGACAAGTACTGGTTACGAAATCAAACGAGGTGAAGTTCAACAGTACGGAGCAAAAACAAGTAAGAGTCGTGACTGGGAGCGAGGGGGGAGCGATGACAAGTTTGCGCAAGATTAGAAAGTGATTCAATGACGAAAAGGCTGAGGACAGGAAAACTGGGTTGAAGGAAGAGGAAGAGACGAGAGCAGTATAAGGAGGGGAAACACCAGGGGGGTGGCGGGCGGGCGAGAAGATATCGTGCGCAGGAGCAGAGCAGCAGTGGATGGAAGACGGTGAGATGATGAAGATTTGAGCGATCAGAGCTCAGAGAAAGAATAGGTGTACAGCTGAAACATCGAAGATAAGACGAGGAACATGGCGGGAGTAGAAACGCCTAGATCGACGAAGGACAGATGCACACTCACTTGGCTGTAGCAAGTTTATGATGAATGGAGAAATTTGGCGCTTGGTGCAGAATAAGAACCGAGATCCTGGATGCGGAAATAATGATGCACCGTGGACAACGGGTCGTAGGATTGGTGTAGAGTGCAACTTGAAGGTGAGATTCGGGAGTTACTGAGCAAGGCCCTGGGAAGCCGCCGGCTATTTACTAATTGGCCGAGAAGTACCGTCGAGCCGAAAAAGCCTAACCAAGTACGACAGGAAATATGAACCATCATTAAAACACATGTCAAGTGTTTGCGTACAAGAACTTTTAAGTGAGTGAGTGGATTTGTTGACATGTTTTAACCAGTGGATTTTCTTCAAGTTGGCCGATGGGGTTTTGTTTTCCCGGGGGCATGCATTCAACGGGTACTGCCAGTGTGAGTGTATGAGTTACTGTTCACAGCTCGCTCGCTTGCACCATCAAAACGGGTTGATAAGGGGTAACATACTAGGTTAGTATGCTAGTTATCGCCGCCATGCCGTCATGATGTGGACAGTGGCTTGAAATCGAGCCCCTACATACATTTCGGCGAGTGGGGCACTCACCACGTCGATCACACCGGGGTCGACATGCATGTCTATGGCCCCGAAAAAAGGATCGACGCCGGCGCGCTCGCCCAATCTAATAAGTGACAATCGGGGCATAAGCAAACGAGCCTGTCTTCACATCGTTCAGTGTTTCCTGACGGCTGGGGAGGTCGATCTTGGAATGTGCTCCGTGACAGGCCCAACACATGCCGCCTGTATTTAACACTCAGATAGAACTCCGCACGCATCTACCAAAGGTCCATCATAACATTCATACCGAGATGGGTATCGATTCACCATGAAGAGGAGACCCTGGACCTCGAGCAGATCTTATTTCAGAAGCTGAATGGTCCAAAAATGCCTCTTTGCAAGCAAGTTATGACGCTGATTTCTCCAATGTCGGTGCACCTCTTGGTCGAGAGCTTGGCAACCTACGTGATGCAGCTGCCAGCATCTGTGATCGGGTCTTTCTTGAGGTCACAGGAGCCAGTCACCAGGTTCACTAGAGCTCTAAGAAATTACTGGTATATCTTCTATCCTTCCTTCCGAGTCAATACGATTCTCCGATATCGCACTCCGCGACCTCCGAGAAGCTGAACAACAAGCCAAGGAACACCCTGACTTTGATGATCCAGAGGTCGTCGGAAACATGGTGTTTTGGGACGGAGACAGTGCTACAGGAAAGGTGGATTGACCTAGTTCTACAATCGCATTTGGGGTGTTGAAACTTGATTCACTTAATCACAGAGGGATCCACGGAACATACCACATCCGCAGGCCTGCTGACAAATTCTTCGTCGACCTGGCCTGAGTCCGCCCTCTTCCAGATCGCTTCCAACGGCGTTTATCTCGATAAACCTGTGATCGGCGAACCGAGCCGACTAAGGACGCAAAAACCGGCTACATAGACCCATCGACGCTCGAAACATGTGTCGCAGAGGCTGCTGGAGGGGGATTGAAGTAAGTCCCCCACGCCTCCCGTCCAATGAGCGCACAAGCTCATTTGCTACGAACGTGTCACTCGCGGATGCCGGGGCGATGGTTTGGCAGGTACGTTTCCGTATTTCGTTCCTGTCTCGACACCCGGGATTCACGTTGGACAGATGTGTGGGTAGTACTTTGATACGCCGTAGGCGTGGATCACGACCGTCCGAGGGGGCACCTGGCCCGTATCCAGTTCCACCAGCACCAACGACAACTGTGGCTTCTACGATTATGGCCACGATCTCTATCTCATCGATCACGAGTACTTCAAACTGAGGAAGCTGCGCTGGGGTGTCTGCATGGGTGGATAATGTTGCTGGAAGTCACTACTCAATTGCACACCGCCGTGTGTTTGGTGACAACTACTCGTTGCGCTGTGTGATGGTTAACGTAACACTCGAGGTTCCTCTGGTACCTGAAGCACTGGCAAAAACGGTGCATGCACATCAATGCAACTCGGCCACGCCTCACCACCCCACGCGTTGAAATTTGAGAGTCAAGATCGACGGCAGAAGATAAGTATCGCCGAAGATGTGCGATTAGACTTATCATCTGATGCTGGACACAACTTCAAGATGCCAGTGAACAATCCCATGGAGATGTGCAACTAGGTTGAACGTGCTGACCGGACACCGTGGCATCATTGATTCATTGGATGGTTACCAGTAGGTACCAGTGGGCTACGTTCCTTTAATAACGCCTTGGTGGTCAGAACTGTCTCATGTCACTTGAGCTAGTCACTGGTACCGACTGGAAGAAGGGGGACTGCTGATGGGTCGAACTGTAAAGCGTGGAATGCCTAGTAGGCTCGTCTTGGTGCAAGGCCCCGCTTTGCTGCAAATATCATACTACATAAGGGGCATAATTGTCGTACGACGAACGTACTAGGGATCGAGAGGGGTGTTAGTATGGGTGACTAAATGACAACTTGAAAGCGATACCTTGTGCGACAAGGTATCATGGTACTGAATGGTTTTCAGGATAGCTACAACGTGATGAAACGAAAAGTCGTCGTATCAACGAGAATGCTGGCAATGCGATAGAGCAGAGAACAAACAATGAGACATAATTGGTATGATAGATAGCAAGAGGGCAAACGAGAACGCAAGATGACAAAAACAAGATCGACGTTCAAAGTGAAAAATAGGGAAGCATGCACTCCTTTTAAGCACATTAGACGATCTCGAATACCCCCACCCGAGGACCCGTCTTGAAATCAGCCTTGTGGGGGATTCCCGGCACTATGATCTCGTATTCCGCAGCGACACGCTTGTAGCACTTGTTGTTTGACTCTTCCAGCAAGAGTGCGTTGAATGAACGCCCCAGGCGGGCAATTAGCTGCAGTGCCTGAGTGTAACGATCCGTCCGAGCTGGGGGCTCCGCATGTATGGGTGAAGACGACGCGGAATCGTCATCATGGCCGTGACCAGACCCGGAATCAGCTTCCAGTTGATCATCAACCACGAGCCTGTCATCCGGATCACACAGGTCACAGAGCCAGGGATGTACAAAGACAAGATTTTGTGGTTTGTCCAACGGTAACTCGTCCGTGGTCCTAAACTCTACTTTGCCAAGCAATGAAACCATTGCGCGGTAGAGAATCCCCTGGACTCCACCTAATTTTTGTACGCGGATCTTGGTAACGGGGAATGCGATACACGGTAGTTGTAAACAACGGTTTGAGATGGTTGCTCGACGGAGTTGAATGACTTGATTGTAGAATGCTAGAGCATCCTCAGGTGACAATCGATTACGCAAGTGTTCCACCCGTGTATTCACTTCACTGGCGTCCATGGGAGGTGGGCTCTGTGGTACCTTGTTGTAGACGTCAAGCGAAGCGGGAAAAGCAGAATTGTACGGCAATGACTTTCCAGTCCATGCAACGACACTGACATCTCCAGTGCGAGCAACGATGTCCTCCAAAAGATGACCGAGCGCTGTTTTTCCCAAACCGTAGCGAGGTACGATGTCGCTCGAAAAGATTCCGATCAAGGAGTACGCAATATCCTCCTCCTTCGTCGCATTGCGCTTCGATGCTAAGCGTAGTTTCTCCCGCACTCCTAAAACCTCGGGCCGAAAGCTATTAATAGTCTCCGGAGAAACGCCCATGGCATCGGCTAGTTCTCGCCTGATTGCAGGTGATTCCTTGTGGTTGGTGCGCATGTCATTCAAATACGGTTTCCATTCGCGGTCATAAAATCGGATGACCCTCGATGCAAGGAGCTCCTGCAGGGTCCAAGCACGGGTCATCCACCGGCTCTTCGTGAGGTCGCCAAGTTGTGATGAGGATAGGACATCTGCGAGGAAGACGAGGGTTGCTGCTGCTTCCTCGTACCAGCTGTACATGGAAATCAGGGATTGGCTCAGGATAGCACTCGTGCTCTTGTCAATGCAACAAGTGTCTGACCATGCCCATCTACAACCGTCCTCGCGCACCGTCGTACAGAATTGGCGGAGCTTCTCATTTAGCGGCGACCCATCCAGATTCCGGATTGAGTCAACTAGATTAACGTCCTGGAACGTTGGTTCTTTCCCCTCCCATGTGTGGGAAAACATGATCCATTCAAAGTATTTCGCAACAGCTGGAAGGATGCGCTCGTCGTTTATTTTCTTGATTGCGGACTCGAAGACGAGCTTCTTAAAGGGCATTTCTGATTTGAATATCCGGATTCGCTCTTCTGCGTCGCATAGTCGACCGGTGGTGACATCAATAAGGACAAGTGGACAGAGTTTGAAGATCTCATGAATAGCGCTCTCAATGGTAACGACCGTCTTGTGCGGATGTGTATAGTTTTCTTGTAGTCCTGTAGGATATTGTCGATACGTTGTCTCAAGGATAGTATCGGGACTGCGTACGGCGTATTTTTTCGTACGGCGAATTCTCAATATTTGAAACCATGGAAAGGACGGCATCGATCGCTTCACCGTAATTTCCCGCACCATCAAGTGCCACATATTTTCTTTCATATGCTAGATGTGATGATGGGTCAAGCTTGATCGCCTTGGTTTGTGACAATGAGCCAGGAAGCTCACATTCAAACATGATATGGTGCACGCACATTGTTCGCATCTGTAAGGGCATCTCTCCACACCCCTTTTGAAGCCCATGACTTGCTTCGCTTAATGAGCATATCTATTCGGTTTGGAGGATTGAGAGATAGTGCAGAAGAGTAGTGTGTAATTGCTTCGCTGTAGTTTCCAGACGCGAGCGCCGTGTCGCCACGCACTTCCAGCATGTCAACACATTTATTCTTCAGATCTGAAAATACATGTCATCCATATCCACCCAAATTACATGTAAATACCCACCTGTAACCCATTCGGCCGTTGCTTCACTTCCGCGGATCTCCTCACCAAAAGTTTCGAGTATCTTGAGTAATACCTCTGCAGCTTCTGCGCGACCCCCAATGTGAAGAGCTTCGCAATGATATCGTTGTACTGTGATCTGAAGCCCATCGAAATTCCATTCGAATATCTTTCACAGGGATCGGCACATGTCAGTATGATGTTGCCAGAAGTGACTTACAAGAGACAGTATCTCCAGATCACGGTTGGTACAGGATGAAGAAAGGCAGCGTCCCCTTTCGAGTGACTGTAGCGCACTTTCATAGTCGCCTCGCATGAAGTGCATTCTCCCAAGTACCTAAGGAAGATTCTAATGTGGATTCCGATAGTTGAATCTTGCATGAAATACCTGGGTAGAGCAATATAGTGTCTCATCATCCTTCGAAAGTGCAATCAAACCACAAACACGCGATATCGCATCAGCATGTTGTCCAGCTCTGAATAAAAGGATGGCCTAGGTAATATTAGATGATGAGTTGTGGCAGAAACCTGTAGTCGTATGGATCACAAACCTTGATGAGCAACAGCAAACTGGTTTCGTTCGGATTGCAGTTAGCAAACACAAGATCAAACGTCTGAATTGCTTCCGCCATTTCAGCGTTTCCGATTTGTGCGAGAGCCTTGACAATATAGCCCATGGCTGATGGCCGAATTTCGAGAGACTGAATACTCGGATGAGTGAATGTACATTATGTAAGAGTGGGATAGCAAATACCTTTTGGGCATTCTCACACGCCAAAGTCCATTGTTGTGAATGCACTTTCCGGAGGGCATTATGGACAAGCACATTGTGGCCAATACCTGAAAAACTTGATGGATGGTCGTCCAAGATTACGGTACCTGGGTCAATGCAGTACTGGTGCATCCATTGTCGGAAAGCGGCGATACCCGGAGCCCACTTCTGGTTGGCCGCAGCCGCCTCCCTTGCATGAGTATACAAAGTGGACTGCAAGTCCAATTTTTCACTCTGAAGGCGAGCGACTACTGCATCATACTCAGATATCAATGATGTGCCGTTCTGTTCTGCAGCATCCAGGGCTTTGTGTAGACCCGAGATTGTATGCTGCGGAATAGCATATTTCACTCTTAACGTCTCAGATGCCTTCCGGGCCATGTCAATTGCCGCTTCGAGAGTGGGGTTTCCGCACCTGACTGCGGTTCCATCGGCTTCTTCAGGCTTAATAGGATGAAAATACAGGTTGCGTGTGTCAACCTGAAGGGCCGCGATAACAATCACTCACCATAACAGGCTGCGTGGGATAGGACAACAACCACATGAGTGAGCAAGGTGTGAGAGCGATCAGTTGAGAATAACTCACGTCCTAGATGGGATGGGATAAGAACGAAACGAGTGAACAGGGTGTTAATGCGATCAGTTGGTCAGAACTCACTCTCTAGATGGATGTGACAGGAACGAGACGAGTGAGTAGTGTGTGAAAGCAAGAAGCTGGCCACAACTCACTCTCTAGTAGTTAGGATGTAACAGGAACGAAGTGAGTGAGCAGGGCGTGAAAGCAGTCAGTCGACGACAACTCACCCACTAGATGGGATGGGCAAAGAACGAAAAGAGTAAGCATGGTCTGAAATCGATTAGTTGGCGACAACGCACTCTCTAGATGGATGTGAAAAGAATAAAACGTGTAAGCAGGATATGAAAGTGATCCGTTGGTGACAACTCACATCCTGGATTTGATATGACGAGAACAAAATGAGTGATCAGGCGGCAAAAGTGATCCATTAGCGACAACTCACCTCCTAGATGTGACAGAATGGGAACCAGATGGGTGAACAGGGTGTGAGAGGATCAGTCGGCGACAACTCACAAGCTAGTAGATGTGATGGGACAAGAACGAAACAAGTGAGCAGGGCGTGGAACCGATCGGTCGGCGATAACTCACCAGCTAATAGATGTGATGTGTCAGGAACAAAATCAGTGAGGAGGGTGTCAAAGCAATCAGTTGGCGACAACTCACTTTCTAGTAGATGGAATGCGAGAAGAATGCAACGAGTCAACAGGGTGTGAAAACGATCAATCGGAGACAACTCACCCTCTGGATAGATGGGCAGGAACGAACAAGTGAGCAGAATGCGAAAGCGATCAGTTGACGACCGTGACAACTCACCCACTACATGGGATGGGACAGGAATGAAACAGATGAGCAGGGTGTGAAAGCGGTCAGTCTACAACGCTTACAGACTAGATGGGATATGACAAGAACGAAATGAGTCAACATGGTGTGAAAGCGATCAGTCGGTGACAACTCACAAACTAGTAGATAAGAGAGGGGAGGAACGAAATGCATGAGCAGGGTCTCAAAACTTGACAACAACTCACAGGCTAGATGGGGTAGGATAACAATGAAATGAGTGAGCAGGGTGCGAAAGCGGATGATAACTCACAGACTAGATATGATAGGACAAGAACAAATTAGTCAGCAGGGTCTGAACGTGAACAGTCGGCGACAACTCACAAACTAGTAGATGGGAAAGGACAAGAACAAGATGAGTGAACAGGCTGTGAAAGCAGCGATCAATTGATGACAACTCACCGACTAGATGGGATATGATAAGAACGAAATGAGTAAGCAGGGTGTGAAAGTGATCCGTTCGCGACAACTCACAAACTAGTAGATAGGATAGGACGAGAATGGAAGGAGTGAGTAGGGTATCAGAGCGATCAATCGATGATAACTCACAGGCTAGATAAAATATGACAGCAACGAAACCAGTGAGCAGAGTGTCAAAGCGATCGGTTGATGACAACTTACAGGCTAGACGGAATAGGACCAGAAAGAAGCGAGTGAGCAGGGTGTGAAAGTGATCAATTGATGACAACTCACGGACTTGATGTGATAAAACAAGAACGAAACAAGTGAGCAGGGTGTGAAAGCGATCAGTTGGCAACGACTCACTCTCTAGCAGATGGGATGTGATGAGTATGAAATGAGTGAGCAGGGTGTGAAAGTGATCAGTTAGGGACAGCTTACGTCCTACATGGTATAGGTCAGAACAAAATGAGTGAGCAGGGTGCGAAAGTGATCAGTCGACAACAGCTCACCTCCTGGATGGGATGGGAGCAGAATGAAACAAATAAGCATTGACACCGTGTCACAGTAATCCGTTGGTGACAACTCACTCTCTAGATGGATGTGACAAGAATGAAACGTATGAGCAGGGCGTGAAAGTGATCTGTTTGCAACAACTCACCTCCTATATGTGATACAGCAAGAACGAAATGCGTGAGCAGGGTGCGAAAGCGATCAGTTGGTGACGGCCCACCTCCTAGATATGATAGGACAAGAACGAAATGAGTGAGCAGGGTAAGAAAGTGATCAATCGACAACGACAACTCACACCCACAAGCTAGTAAATGTGATGGGATAAGAACAAAATTTGTGAGCAGGGTATGAAGGCGATTAGTTGGTGAAAACTCACTCTCTAGCAGATGGGATGGAACAAGAATGAAATAAGTGAGCAGGGCGTGAAAGTGATCAGTTGACAACAGCTCACTCTCTGAATGGGTGTGACAAGAATGAGATGAGTGCCAGTGGGTAGGGCGGAAAACCGATCCCTTGGCGACGACTCACCTCCTAGATGGGATATTACAAAAGTGAATGGGTGAGCAAGGTGCGAACGCGATCAGTCGATGACAACTCACGTCCTAGATGGGATGGGACAAGATCAAAATGAGTGAGCAGGGTGTGAAAAGCAATCAGTCAATAAGAACTCACGTCCTACATAGGATAGGACATGCACGAAATGGGTGAGTAGGGCATGAAAGCAATCAGTGCACGACAACTCGCCTCCTAGATGGGATGGGACAAGATCAAAATGGGTGAGCAGGGTGTGAAAGGCGGTTAGTCAATGACAACTCACATCCTACATGGGATAGGACATGCACGAAATGAGTGAGCAGTGTGTCAAAGCAATCGGTCGACGACGCTCACCTCCTGGATCAGATGGGAAGAATGAAATGAGTGAGCAGGGTTTGAATGCGATCAGCTGACGACAACTCACATCCTAGATGTGATGAGACAAGAACGAAATGAGTAAGCAGATTGCGAAAACAGTTAGTCGATAACTTACAAGCTAGTAGATGGGAGATGACAAGAATGAAATGAGTGAGAATGGTATGAAATTGATCGGTCGAACTGCAACTCACAAGCTAGTAGGTGGTATAGAATAAGAAATAAATGAGCAAGCAGGGTGCAAAAGCAGTCTGTCGACAACAACTCACAGACTAGATGAGATGTGAGAAGAACGAAAGGAATAAGCATGGTGTGAAATAGATCAGTCAACGGGACTCACAAACTAGTGGATGTGATAAGACAAGAGCGAAATGAGCAATTGTGAGTAAAACCAATTAGTCGGCGGCGACTCACAGGCTAGATGGCATAGGAAAAGAACGAGTGAGCAGGGCGTGAAAGCAACCAGGCAACAACAACTCACAGACTAGATTTGACAGGAGAAGAACCAAACAAGTGAGCAGGGTGTCAAAGCGATCAGTAGACAACAACTTACAGGCTAGATGGAATAGGACCAGAAAGAAGTGAGCGAGCAGGGTGTGAAAGTGATCAATTGACAAAAACTCACGGACTTGATGTGATAAACAAGAACGAAACAAGTGAGCAGCCTGAGGGTGTGAAAGCGATTAGTTGGCAACAACTCACTCTCTAGCAGATGGGATGTGACAAGCATGAAACGAGTGAGCAGGGTGTGAAGGTGATCAGTTGGCGACAACTCACAGACTAGATGGGATATGACAAGAACGGAATAAGTGAGCGGGTGTGAAAGTAATTAGTCGACGACAACTCACATCCTAGATGGGATGGGACAAGAACAAAATGACTGAGCAGGGTGTGGAAGTGATCAGTCGACAACTCACGTCCTAGATGGGACATGACAAGAATGAAATGAGTGAGCAGGGTGTGAAAGCGATCAGCCGGCGATCACTCACACTCTAGATTTACAATATATATATCAATAAGTTGTGATTCAGATGGCTAGTGCGATATTGCAGTCAGCGCAAATGACTCACGCTCTAGAAGTTGCCAGTGACAAGCATCAGCCCATGTTCACCTTAGTATCACAGAATTAATCATGATGAAGCCCCACATTGACTTACCATTTTCCAATGTCCAACAAATCCTTCTTCGGATGAGCTACAAGATGAGTGCGGCGCAAGTTGACAGGACGTTGCGGAGCTTGAATCGCAGTGACTCCGACACCGATACCATATTAGTAACTACCCTGGACCGGCTTTTCAAAGACTAGCAGCTCTCAATTATTACTCGATATGTCTGATGTATTTATAGGCTATACACCTAATCGTGGTAAAGGTGCCACTGAGGCTTAGCGGTGATTAGGACTCAGCAGGGTCTGAATGAGGTCAACCGGCGGATTTTCGGCATATGTACTATCAACCACACAAAATACATTAGTGTTATGTTAGTTGATGAACCCAATTCAAGTGTTCTCTCACACCATGATTGGTGGTTCCTGATGACACCAAGACAGCATTAGCTTCATATGTCTAGTTGCTGTCATCTCTCCTGGCCTGTGGAGAGGTTACTAAATACACTTCCGGAGGGCTGGGCTTATATCATCTAGTTTACCTCACATCGCTGGTTGGACTGTCATTAAGTCTGAGGTCAGGCTGAGGTCAGGCGAAGTATACCAACTATGTGGTGCGCAACATGGATGGCTTAGTAGATCCTATACTGTGTCAATGATAGATATGATGCACCCCTTGTGACAGTCTGATGCATGATGAGGGCTACTGGCAGGGTTCATTGCCAGTGGATGCTGGTGCGGTGCTGCCAATACTGTCCGAATGATATGGTCAAATAAAATGCAGAACCAGCTAGTGTTATTCTGGGTAGGTAGGTACATGTGCTGCATGCGCATTGTGAACATTATGATGAGGAAATAACAATGAGCTTGAATCACAATGATAGGTGTTTAAATGAGTGTTATCCACATTAAAAGATGGGGAGGGATCAGTGCTCAGCAGCAATGATATTACCATACGAGCTTCTCATTAATCTCACGCAGCCATGCAATAGTGACCTTCTCTGCAGGGGGGGTTGCAGATTGAGTGGTGTTTGGGGGGAATGTCCTCATGTCAGCCTGGAGACATTTAGTGAACATTCTAAAACGAAGTGGTGAGCGGTGTAATTGAGTGAGCCTAGGAAATGAATCACTCACAATGCAATAAAAATCTGACGGCCTTCAACTGTGGACTCCTGTTCTGTTGCTGTCGCTTGACTGTCCTACAAAAGAAGGTCCACAAACTCCCAGAATTCGCTTGATATCCAAACTTTCTCATTAGTACTTGCCCGGGCAGGGTTTTCATTATCCACTGGAGAATCTGTGGTTGCGTCTGCAATTCTGGGACCATCACCAGCTACTGTGCTTCGCTGTCTTGTACCAGATCTCCTATGGCGAGCTGCAGCAGCCAAGGCGCCTTCTTCAACCATTTTATTGAATGTGGTCATCGAAGAACACTTTTTGTGGGGGAGGCAATGAATCAGAGCCCACTATACATTACAATATAAATACATACCAAAAAGGCATAACGAGCCCAGTGATTAAGTGTAAGCTCGAAGTGAGAACCCGGTGCCAATGTCCTTGCAAGGACTGAGATATGATTGCCTGCCCTGATACTGTGTGCAATCTTGGTGCACGTCAATGAGTGTTTGATGGCCTATAATGTTGATAACTTACTTTTTGTTTCATGTTGGAGTGCTGTGATGTCAATATCTTCCTGAATGTTACTGCAATTTCTTTCAGCATATCGGGATCCTGAATAGCCCTCTCTGGTATTTTGAACGTTGCCAGATTCTTCTTTGCGTGATCCTAGTGTTACAGTGAGAAAACTGGTTCTGAGAATGCTATTGGTCTCACCAGGGCATGGGTGGCTGAAACCGGATGAGAGACTGGACGAGTTAGACCTGACTTCCAGCAGGGATGATGAAGGAACTTATAGAGACGATAGTACGAGAGTCGGTGTCATAGACGACAATGAGTGAGATGGTGCAAGACGATGATGGTATTGAGACAAAGAAGCGACGTAGCATCTGATTACGAGGATGAGGTGGCGAAGTGCAAGGGTATGGAAGGGAGTAGTAAACAAAATGTCCAGGCCCCCAAGGGAGAGTAGACAAGTGAATAGGACTAAGGAAAAGACGACAGAAGGGAATGGTATATATATGATACTAAGGGAGTTTAGGGTAGGTCGTCTGAGTCCTAAATACTTAAGGGCAGGCGAGGGAAAGTCAATGATAAGGAAACATGAGGGGAACGCAAGGTAACCGTGAGGCGTGACATCATAGATAAGACGAGAGTCTGGACTTGAGTCACGTGTTGTCCCACGGTCACGTGACAGAGAAGAGTGGAAAGTCACGTGATCCTAAAAGGGGGTCAAGTTATGTGACTAGGTCACGTGACTGCGAAAGTGAAAAGTCGCTAAGTACGATGAGATGAAAAAATTGAAAAACATAGCGTGAGGTCCAGAACTATAACACTACCCCCCATTCACCAGCTTCGAGATCCAATCTCGAGTTGGTGAATTCCGAATAGGAGGGACTGAACGGTGAGAAGAGAGACGTGAATTGGTCTTTGGAGATCCTGCGGATAGGTCGTGGAGCCACGGGATGAGCGTTGTGAAAGTCGTTAATAGCGTCTTGGGCGTGTTTGAGATTGATGGCGGGTTCCCAGGTGCGATCCACCTCGTCCCATCCTTTCCAATGGATGAGGTACTGTAGTTTTCCGCGGTAGAGACGTGATTGGACGATATGGTCCACTTTGTATTCTTTGTGACAATCTTCTGTCACGGTAACGGCATCGGGTTTATACACGTTTTGCCCGGCTAGCGGGGCTTTATAAGGTTTAACGCGGGAAATGTTGACTGTGGGATGAATAGAAACGGATGAAGGGAGGACGAGGGTGATGGCATTAGGAAGAACGGCAGAGATACGATAGGGGCCAATGAATTTCTGGGTTAATTTACGGGCGGGGTATGGGAGAGAGAGGTGATCTGTCGAGAGCCAGACGAGATCTCCAATAGAGTACGTGGGCGCTGAGGAACATTTGGATTCTTGTGTGTGCGACATCCGATCATGTGTTTTCTTTAGCGTTTCGCGAATCTCATCATGGGAGCGTCCGAGGTTTTTAGCAAACGACCCCCCAGGGGTCTTAGTGAATGTCGTGGGTTCTGATCCCATGCGGGGTGCATAATTCCATGTAATCGTAAACGGCAAAGTTCCTGTTGCCGTTGAGATAGCGTTGTTGTGAGCGAATTGAGCCATCTTTAGCATAGATGCCCAAGAATCCTGATTTTTTGCCACGTAGGCCTGTAGATAAGCAAGGATCTCCCGATTGATCCGTTCCGTTTGACCGTCCGTCTGTGGATGGTATGCCATGGACAGCTTCTGCTGTATGCCCAGGACTTTCAGCAACTCTCTGATAAATTCCGAGATGAATTGCAGTCCTCTGTCGGAAAGAATAGTGTTAGGAAGTCCGTGGAGACACCAAACGTGGTCTCTAAATAAAGAAGCTAAGTCCGAGGAAGAAGTGGTTTTCATACAGGGAAAGAGAACAATTTCCTTGGAGAAACAGTCTACAACGACCCCTATAGAATCAAAACCAAGAGAAAGGGGAAGTCCGGTTACAAAATCAATTGAAATGTCCTCCCATGGATGGGAAGCAACGGGTAGAGGAAGAAGTTTTCCTGCCGGTGGCTTTGACGAACCCTTCATGAGGGAGCACACCTGGCAGTGATTGATATATGTAGAAATGTCTTTGGCGGCTCCAGGCCACCAGTAAAATTTGCGAATTGAAGCAATAGTATGGTCATGGCCAGGATGACCAGCGACCGGAGAATCGTGAAAAATGGAAATGAGTTCGTTACGAAGAGAAGGTGGCACGAAAACAATGCCGTTCAAATTTCTGAAGAGTCTGTCCGTTGTGTAGTATTCATATTCGTTTACTGCGTCAACGTTGAGCCTAGAGGATTCCATGCATAATTTAGTTTCGAAGTTGGGAGTGAGAGACATGGAAGAGATGGCTTGGACTCCCATAGAGCCAAACCCTTTGTTGTTTCGTTCTGACTTGTCAAGAGTCTTGGATTCTGATAGTGTTGGGTTTTCTATTTTTTCAATAATTAGTTGCGCAATGCGGTCGAACTTAGAGACGTGAAAGGAGGAATCGGAATGATTGAACAGAATTACACCAATTTCTCCCCTATAATCGGCGTCAATGACTCTGGCCATGACGTCGATTCTATGCTTGAAGGCGAGGCCTGAGCGTGGTGCAATTCTGCCGTAGGTACCGAGGGGAAGTTGAATCTTGACACGGGTGGGGATGAGTCGTTGATCGTGGGTGGGGATGTCAAGATCTTCGGTAGAATACAGGTCAAAGCCTGCGGCGGATGAGGAGCCCTTCGAGGGTAGGCGGGCGTCTGGGGAGGTGAGTTCAACGGGAATAGATAAAGAAGAGGAACGGAGAACATCAGAAGGGAAAACGGTGATGTTCTCATTTAATTTATCGACTGCGTCGCCATGGTCTGGACGATGAGAGAGGGCGTCGGCACGTCCGTTTGTGTTGCCGGGTTTATAAATCAGGGTATAATTGAACTCTTGCAGGAGTTTGTGCCATCGCGCCTGGCGACCAGAAAGCGTTTGAGGCTTTTTCCAGTATTCGAGATTTTTATGATCTGTCTAAATCTCAAAATTAGCCTTTCCGATGAGATAATGACGCCACTCCTCGAGAGCGTGTATGATAGCAAGCAACTCCTTGTCGTAGACTGGGTAGTTGCACTTGGCAGAAGAGAAAGAATGTGAAAGAAAAGCGCAAGGGCGCCAAGACTTATCCTCCCCTAAGACTGATAACACTGCTCCAGTGGCGATGTCGCTGGCGTCTGTTTCAATGCGCATGTCCTTTGAGGAGTCAGGGTATGCCAAGAGTGGCACGGTGGTAAATTGTTTTTTTGAGTGTGTCAAACGCTTGTTGCTGAGCCTCCCCCCAGACGTAAGGTGTGTTTTTCTTTGTGAGGTCGTTGAGGGAGCAGGCGATCTGTCCGAAACCGTTAATAAAACGCCGATAATAATTACAAAGTCCCAAGAAGGACTGGAGATATTTCAGTTTGGTGGGCGCCGGCCAATCGAGGATGGCGTCCACTTTTTTCATTTGCATACTGACACCATCGGCGGATACTGTCATGCCGAGAAAGTCAACTTTGTCAGCATTGAAAACACATTTTTCGGGTTTCGCATAAAGGTTGTTCTCGCGTAAGTGGCGTAGAACTTCCTTAACAACTTCGGAATGTTCATTGTCGGTCTTACCCTTTGTATAAATACACATGTCGTCCAGGTAGACGATAACGACAGCGTACATGTCGTTGAATATATCGTTCATCATCTGCTGGAAGGTAGGCGGACTGTTAGTCATGCCGAAATACATTATGACGGGCTCGTAAGCCCTGAGCGGCGTTACAAACGCGGCTTTCCATTCGTCGCCTTCTTTGATGCGAACATTGTTGTATCCCCACCTAAGATCCAGGCAGGTGAATTTGTCTGCGCCTTTGAGGTGATCGACGAGTGCGGAAATGAGAGGAAGAGGGTAAGAATTTTTTACTGTACCCTTGTTTAAATATCTGTAGTCCATAACAAGGCGTTTTTCGCCAGTCTTTTTTGGAATGAAGAATACTGGTGCCGTTTGGGGAGACTTGGAGGGGCGGATATAGCCCTTCTCTTGCTCGGAAGCTATAAAGTTATGAACTTCTTCTAATTCAGCATCGGAGAGAGGAATTACCTGACCCTTTTTGAGCACAAAGTCGGGTTTAAGGTCGATGGCATGGTCCCAAGATTTGCGGACCGGCATCTGTTGTGATTCCTTTTTGCTGAAGACGTCAAGAAATTCATGATACTGAGGGGGTACCTTTTCAGCGAGGCCTTCCTCGATGGAACGTATAGAGGCATTCCAGATGCCATGGACAAGATTGGCTGCATTGATCGTAATGCAGTTACGGGTGCAGCGACAGAAATTGATCGTTTTTTCAACCCAGTCGATGAGGGGGTTGTGGCGTTTAAACCAATTGTAGCCTAGATAAATACGGTGAGTGCCTAGATTCGTTACAAGGGCGTCAACTCCTTCAGAGTGCCCTTGATAAGATAAGACAATGGACACATAGTCCATGATATTGCTATGTGATGACGTCGAGCCATTGGCATTAGAAATAGAGTGAGGAAGAGATAATTTTTTAGTTTGGATACCTAGTGACTGTACCCATTTTTTGTCTACAAACGTCTGGCAGGCACCAGAGTCTAGTAGTGCTTTTTCAGATGTTTTTTGCCATTTTTCTTTTATCTTGAAGTAGACGTCGGTGGCGATTTCAAATTCGTCACCATCGGGGATGACTCTATGGTTAAGGTTAGCTGGGGAGGATTTTAAAGAAAAAGATTTAATCGAAGTATTTTTTATTTTTTCTGAAGAATTAAGCACGCATTGTTTTACTTCAGGCGCCGCGCTCAAATGAGACGCTCCTTCCGAAGGCAAAGAGGAAACTAATGATGACACAAAGTTCGGTGAAGTATCGCCTACCAACCCACCGTCCATCTCCCCTAAGATCGCGAACCGGTTGTGAGAAGAAGAAGATGAAACGTAAGAAAAAGAAGAAGATAGGTCCATAGCCGAGTGAGCACCTCCCTGGTTCACTCGGCCTTGCCTTTTCCCTTAAGTCCATTGGCAGCGAGCTGCCGGGCTTGTGCCGTAAACATATCGAAGTAGTATGCCTTTGCTTCTTCTGTCTGCCATGGCAGGGCAGATGAGAGCGCTGCAGAAGGCGCAGATGAGGAGGGGACGGGGGTGATGGTGGTGGTTGGGGCGAGTTCGATCTCGCGGATGTTGGAGCGTGGGACGAAACGGGTACGACTGGTGGTAGGATCGAAGACAGGGCGGCCACGAGGATGGCAAGGTTCCTTGCAATTGCATGACAAGTGACCTATCTTGTCGCAATTGTAACATTTGTGCGTCTCCATTGTTGGTTGGACGGCACGCATGTCCATCAGGGCCCCTCGACCTGGTTGGAGGCCGACCTCTGTATACCTTGGTTCCCGACCGCCTTCCTCCCGAAGCGGTCATGAACTGCACTCCAGGCGCATGTTGTTAAACTTCTTGCTGAGATCGATGGCCTCGGCTTGCCACTTGGCCAACGTGTCGTCGATGGCGGGTTTACAGATGGATAGTTGGAAGTATATGTTATAGTCCAACTTTTCTTTGTACGCGTGAAGAGCATTGTCAGCGGTAGCAGTGATCCCAGCATCGGTTCGATAGAGTTCGAACTGCTGTGTGAATACCTCGATGGGCATAGACCCTTGGCGCAGTCCGATGAAATTTTTGTACGCTTCTTCCTTCAGTACGTCAATGCGGAAGAAAGCCTCTACCTCCTTTTTGAGATCTGCCCAACTGGGCCAACCGCCTGCATTGTTAGTACCGGCGGCATACTTCTCCATGGTGATCCACGCGAAGTTCTCAGCGCGGCCCGTCATCCGGAGAAGGACGGTGGCAGATTTTTGTCGGTTGTTCAGTGAGTCGTGGCAGTGGACCCATGTTTCAATTTTGATCCACCAAGTGCAGTTGTTATCGGACGAGCTACGATACTTGTGATTACACTCGGACTCACTTATGAACGGTTTACTACAGACTCTCTTATCTTATCTTATCAGATAACGTCACGTGACCATCCGGTTATCTGCTAGATCTTATCTATATCTTACCCCTAGGAGAGTCACATGATACTGGCACGTGACATGCTGACATAGCGGTCTAGGTCGACGATGTCATAGTCTAGACAATGATGTCACCATGACATCATACCTCATGTCCACCGCATGGACTCCTTCTATACCGGCCCTAGAGTACCTATCTCACACCTGCCCTAAAGGCATCCTTACATATATATACTGTACCCTGTACTCTAGTATCCCCCAGTCTATTCACTTGGTTCTTATCCGGTTCCCTACATCCGAACTGCCTGAGCATCCACAGTGAAGGGCTATTTCCCTCTTGCCAGTTATGCCACTGTAAAAGGCCCTCTATGACATCTATGCGACTCCTCCACCATCATCTTCACCAACGCCCTCGATGGGCTCGCCATTATTTATGGTTGAAGTGATGCTCCGCAATAATCACTTAGCCCTTCCCCTACCTTTTTCCACACCCACTTTCATCCATCTGATCCTAGGTGATTGATTTTGGTCTCATCAGACCATACTACCTTCTTCTAGTCCTCCAGAGTCCAATCTTTATGAGCATAAGCAAAGTCTAGACAAGCCTTACGATGCTTAGCTGAAAGAAGAGGCTGTTTGAACTTGACCACAGCTTTCATACCTGTCTTCCTCAACTGTCTGTGCACTGTGGAGGTAGAAAGAAGCTAGTTGACTATATTGGTGAGTGCCTTGGTCATGTGAACAGCATTCTCTGCCTTTCCAGAGGAGATGAGATGAATGGCATACCAGATATTGGCAGAGGAAAGTGTGGATAGACAACCTCCAGTAGCTTTTTGGAGCTTAGAACGCTCTTTAGAGCATAATCTGGATATGGTAGACACATTAAGACCAGTAGTGGATGCAATAGAGTGAGCAGATTGGCCAGCATCAAGCATAGAGAGGATGGTTTTTGTTTGAGTAGGAGAAATGGTTCTTATGATGGTTGTGGTTGGAAACAAAGATGTGTGTGAACTATTTTAAACTCAGACATGGTTCTAATATGTGTATGTTTGTTTATATGACCAAACATAACCAAATAACACTTGATTTCAATATAATAAGCAAAGGGTGCAAAACTGTTGCAATGGTATTGATGTTTTGAAATGGCTGTATCTTTGCAGTATGTAAGCAAAATCACATGACCCTGGGGACAGAGTTGTAGCTAAGGGTCTGTACTTTATTTGTTCCCACCAAAGCAAAGTGAAATTCCCACGAGTGATTGCAGGGCACTTTGTACCCCAGTTTGGGGTTAGACATTGCAATGGTTTTGCACCTTACTATACATCGGAGCTTATCCTATCCCCATCCCACTTGACACGGTACCTCAAGTATGCTGAGACCCACCTGGCCGTCCATCAAGCGCTAACTTACAAGATGTCACTTGAACTCAATGCTATCAGTCCAGATATTCTCCTGGACATTGATGACAAACTCCTCACCAGTCTTGGCATCTCTGCAGGGGATGTCATTCACTTGAAGAACGGGAGCACAGCATAGTCAAATGGACCTGATGCGAAGCAGAAATGGAGGGCATTGAATAGTGAGAGTTAGATCAGTAAGGAGCTGGTGGCAAAGAAAATCTTCTATAAGAAGAAATCCAATGATGGAGGTGGTGCAATGTTTAGTGGGCTGCTGATACAGGTGGATGATACTGATGCTTCATGGGACCGCAATTATGACCTTTTTTACTTTAGTGATTTGCAACAACAGTGGCTCCGCTTTCCTGTTGATGCAGATGAAGAACCTCTGTAGTTTGGTTTTATACAGTAGTTAGCTCAAGTAGTTGGACTTTGCATGCATGTAATCTGAGTTAGACCTTTGCACATAATGAATCAATTACATCAATGAGATACAACAACATGTCTGAAAATATCAAAAATACAGTCCAGCACATTACACAATGTATCTGTTATAGTTCTGAACCTCACGCTACATTTTTCTCATTTTATTCACTTCATCGTACTTAGCACTTCTCACTTTCACAGTCACATGACCTAGTCACATGACTTTCCACTCTTTCTTGTCACGTGACCTCACATGTGACCGTGGGACAACATGTGACTAGAGTCCGGACCAAGTCCAGACTCTCATCTATCTATGATATCATGCCTCACGGTTACCTTGCTGTTTCCTCATGTTTCCTTATCTTTGTCTTTCCCTCACCGGCCCTCAACTATTTAGGACTCAGACGACCTACCCTAAACCACTCTAGTATCATATATATACCGTTCCCTCTTGTTGTCCTTTCCTTAGTCCTATTCACTTGTCTACTCTCCCTTGGGGGCCTGGACATTTTGTTTACCACTCCTCTTCCCTACCATTGCATTGTGCTGTCTCATCCTCATTATTGGATGCTACGTCGTTACTTTGTTTCAATACCATCATCATCGTTCACTGTATCGCTTGTTGTCGTTGTTGACACTGACTCCCAAACCATCATCTCTATAAGTTCCCTCGTCACTCCTGCCGATAAGCAGGATTAACTCGTTCAAGTCTCCATCCGGTTTCACTTGAATAGGACTCCTCCTGTTCCTCGTAATGTTCCCCTCCCTACCATCTTATGCGATCCCATTTCCTGTACCAAGCTGAACGCCGCCAGGAACTGAATGCTCTCGAATTCTATCACACATACCATCTTCATCAAGGAACCCCGCCTCCTGCCCCATACACTCTCGAGGTGGAAAACCCAGACAACATCGACCCAAACGACCAGTCCCCGGGTCTCTTCGACTTCATCGACCATCCTGCTTTCCGCATTCTGACACCCGAACCCAAGCACGTTCTAGCGCCAGAACCCGCTCCCTTTCCCCAATTCTTCTTTCACGAACACCTTTGCATGCCCTCTCCCGCCCCAGCAGTCGAGCCCGCTCCTGCTCGCCATCAACGTCAGCCTCGCGTTAAGAAGGCTCGCCACCCATGATACATTCGCCCTCAGAGGACGGTTCCTGGGGAGGTTCGCATGCTACGACCTCAATCAACCCTTCATCGCCCATCCCGGTATCTCCAGCTCTAACCGGTTGATCCTCATCTCCCTCCATCCCTCCGCTTTCACCCAGAATGTCTGGCAATCCTCCTGCTGTCCCAACATGGCAGGATCTCATCAACACGATGCAGCTGATGCAACAGATGCTGCAAGCTTCACTTGCTCTCAACACCGCCCTTCCTAGTCATTCCTCCTCATTCCCCGCCAAATTAATCGCCGAACCAGGTTACTGGGATGGCAACCGCTCCACCTACCGCACATGGTGGATCAAAATAGAAACTTGGGTCCAGTGCCACGACACGCTGGACAACCGCCAGAAATCCACCACCGTCCTTCTCCGGATGACGGACCGAGCTGAAAAATTTGCTCGGATAACAATGGAGAAGTACACTGCCGGTACTAATAACGCAGGTGGTTGGCCCGATTGGGACGACCTAAAAAAGGAGGTTGAAGAATTCTTCAGGATCGACATGCTGAAGGAAGAGGCCTACAAGAGCTTCGTCGGACTGTGCCAAGGGTCAATGCTGGTAGAGGTATTCACACAGCAGTTCGAGCTTTATCGCATCAACGCCGGCATTAGCGCTACGGCTGACAACGCCCTCCGCGCCTACAAGGAAAAGTTGGATTACAATATCTACTTCCAACTATCAATTCAAAAACCCGCCATCAAAGACAAGCTCATCACATGGCAAGCCAAGGCCGTCAAACTTGGTAAAAAATTCAACAATATGCACCTGGAGCGTAGTTCCTGGCCGCTTCGAGAGGAAGGCGGTCGAGAACCAAGGTATATGGAGGTGGGACTCCAACCAGGACGAGGGACCCTGATGGACATGTGCGCCGTCCAACAAACAACAGAGATGCGCAAGTGCTACAACTGCGAGGAAGTCGGTCATCTCTCTCGCAATTGCAAGAAGCTCCGTCGTCCTCGTGGCTGCCAAGTATTCGACCCTACTACTGGTCGTACCTGCTTTATCCCGCCCCGCTCAAACATCCACGAGATTGAACTTGCCCCAACCACCAGCATCACCCCCGTCCCTTTCTCATCCACACCTTCCGCAGCGCTCTCATCTGCCCCGCTGTGGCAGACAGAAGAAGCGAAGGCCTTCTATTTCGATATGTTTACGGCACAAGCTCGGCAGCTTGCTGCCGAAGGACTTAAGGGAAAAGGCAAGGCTGAGTGAACCAGGGAGGTGCTCACTTGGCTACAGAT
The DNA here is from genome assembly GCA_038093175.1 of Boletus hoseneyae. Classification (NCBI taxonomy): domain Eukaryota; kingdom Fungi; phylum Basidiomycota; class Agaricomycetes; order Boletales; family Boletaceae; genus Boletus; species Boletus hoseneyae. The sequence continues at coordinate 37,154 of JBBPRT010000029.1, forward strand.
CTAGTTTCTTCTTTTACTTCTTCTTCTTCTCATAACCATTTTGCTGTCTTAGGGAGATGGACGGTGGGTCGGATGTAGATACCTCACCAAACTTTATTTTGTCATCTAGTTCTTCTTTGCCTTCGGAAGGAGCGTCTCATTTGAGCACAGCACCCGAAGTAAAACAATGTGTGCTTAATTCTCCTGAAAAAATAAAGAACACTTCGATCAAATCCTTGTCTTTAAAATCCTCCCCCACTAACCTTAACCATAGAGTCATTCCCGACGGCGACGAATTCGAAGTCGCCACCAACGTCTACTTCAAAGCTAATGAAAAATGGCAAAAAAACAAACGAAAAAGCACTGCTCGACTCTGGCGCCTGCCAGACCTTCGTCGACAAAAAATGGGTACAGTCACTAGGTATCCCAACCAAAAAACTTTCTCTTCCCCGATCCATTTCTAATGCCGATGGCTCGATGTCATCACATGGCAACATTACCGATTATGTCTCATTGGTTTTATCCTACCAAGGTCACTCTGAAGGAGTTGATGCATTGGTAACTAACTTAGGCACACATCATATTTATCTTTATCTAGGATATGATTGGTTTAAACGCCACAACCCCCTCATCGACTGGGTTGAAAAAACAATTAATTTCTGCCGCTGCACTTGTAACTGTGTTATGATCAATGCAGCAAATCTGATACACAGCATCTGGAATGCTTCCATTCGATCCATCGAGGAGGGCCTCGCTGAAAAGGTACCTTCTCAATATCACGAATTCCTCGATGTTTTCAGCAAAAATGAATCACGACAGATGCCGGTCCGCAAACCCTGGGACCATGCCATTGATTTAAAACCCAACTTCATACCCAAAAAGGGTCGGGTGATTCCCTTATCTGACACTGAACTCGAAGAAGTTTGTAACTTTATAGCATCTGAGCAAGAGAAGGGCTATATCTGCCCTTCCAAGTCTCCACAAACGGCACCCATTTTCTTTATTCCCAAAAAGACAGGCGAAAAACATTTAGTCATGAACTATCGCTATTTAAATGAGGGTATAGTAAAAAACTCATACCCTCTTCCTCTTATTTCAGCCCTTGTCGACCGACTCAAAGGAGCAGACAAGTTCACCTGCCTTGACCTTAGGTGGGGATACAACAACGTCCGCATCAAAGAAGGCGACGAGTGGAAAGCCGTGTTTGTAACGCCGCTTGGGGCTTACGAGCCCGTCGTAATATATTTCGGCATGACTAACAGTCTGCTGACGTTCCAACAGATGATGAACGACATCTTTAATGACATGTATGCCATCATCATCGTCTATCTGGACGACATGTGTATTTATACAAAAGGTAAAACCAACGACGAACATTCTGAAGTCGTCAAGGAAGTTCTCTGCCGTCTCTGCGAGAACAACCTTTATGCCAAGCCCGAAAAATGTATTTTTAATGCTGACCAAGTTGACTTTCTTGGCATGACAGTATCTGCCAATGGTGTCGGCATGCAAACGAAAAAAGTGGATGCCATCCTTGATTGGCCAGCGCCCACCAAACTGAAACACCTACAGTCCTTCCTAGGGCTATGTAACTATTATTGACGGTTTATTAATGGCTTTGGACAGATCGCCCGCCCCCTCAATGATCTCACACAGAAAAACACACCTTACATCTGGGGGGAGGCTCAGCAAAAAGCATTTGACACGCTCAAAAAACAATTTACCACCGCGCCACTCTTGGCATACCCCGATTCCTCAAAAGATATGCGCATTGAAACCGATGCCAGCGACATCGCCACTGGAGCGGTACTATCAGTCTTAGGGGAGGATAAGTCTTGGCGCCCCTGCGCTTTTCTTTCACATTCGTTTTCTTCTGCCGAACGCAACTACCCAGTCTATGACAAGGAGTTGCTTGCAATTATACGCGCTCTTGAGGAGTGGTGTCATTACCTTATTGGAAAAACTAACTTTGAGATTTGGACAGACCATAAAAATCTCAAATATTGGAAAAAACCCCAAACACTATCGGGTCATCAGGTGCACTGGCACAAACTCCTACAAGAGTTCAATTATACATTAACCTACAAACCCGGCAACATGAACAGACGTGCCGATGCTTTATCTCGTCGACCAGATCATGGCGACACCGTCGATAAACTAAACGAGAACATCACTGTTTTTCCTTCTGACGTTCTTCAATCCTCTTCTTTATCTATTCCCGTCGAACTCACCTCCTCTGACGCCCACTTACCCTCAAAGGGCTCCTCCTCTGCCGTAGGCTTTTACCTGTATTCCACCATCGATCTTGACATCCCTGCCCACGATCAGCAACTTATCCCCACTCATGTCAAGATCCAACTTCCTTTTGGCACCTACGGGAGGATTGCACCACGCTCAGGCCTCGCCTTCAAACACAAAATCGACGTCATGGCCAGAGTCATTGACGCCGATTATAGGGGAGAAATTGGTGTAATCCTCTTCAACCATTCTGATTCCTCCTTTCACGTTTCCAAATTTGACCGCATTGCCCAACTAATTATTGAAAAAAATAGAAAACCCAACACTATCAGAATCCAAGACTCTTGACAAGTCAGAACAAAATGATAAAGGGTTTGGCTCCACGGGAGTTCAAGCCATCTCTTCCACATCTCTCACCCCGAATTTCGAAACTAAATTATGTATGGAATCCTCTAGGCTCAACATTGACGCAGTAAACGAATATGAATACTACGCAACGGACAGACTGTTTAGAAATTCGAATGGCATCGTTTTTGTGCCCCCTTCTCTTCGTAATGAACTCATATCCATTTTTCATGATTCTCCAGTCGCTGGTCATCCTGGCCGCGACCGCACTATTGCTTCAATTCAAAAATTTTATTGGTGGCCTGGAGCGGCCAAAGACATTTCTATGTACATTGAACACTGCCAGGTGTGCTCCCTCATGAAGGGTTCGTCAAAGCCACCGGCGGGAAAATTACTCCCTTTACCCGTTGCTTCCCACCCATGGGAGGACATTTCAATTGATTTCATAACTGAACTTCCCCCTTCTCTTGGTTTTGATTCTATAGGGGTCGTCATGGACCGTTTTTCTAAAGAAATTGTTCTTTTCCCTTGTATGAAAACCACTTCTTCTTCGGACTTAGCTTCCTTATTTAGAGACCATGTTTGGTGTCTCCATGGACTTCCTAACACTATCCTTTCTGATAGAGGACCACAATTCGTCTCGGAGTTTACCAGAGAGTTGCTGAAAGTCTTGGGCATACAGCAAAAGCTGTCTATGGGATACCATCCACAGACGGACGGACAAACAGAATGGATCAATCGGGAGATCCTCACTTACCTACGGGCCTACGTGGCAAAAAACCAGGATTCTTGGGCATCTATGTTAAAGATGGCTCAGTTCACACACAATAACGCTATCTCAATGGCAACCGGAACTTCGCCGTTCACAATCACACAGAATTATGCACCTCGCATGGGATCAGAACCCATGACATCCACTAAAACCCCTGGGGGGTCATTTGCTAAAACCCTTGGATGCTCCCATGACGAGATACGCGAAACACTAAAGAAAACACGCAATCGGATGTCACACGCACAAGAATCCAAACGTTCCACCGCACCCACATACTCTGTTGGTGATCTCATCTGGCTCTCGACAGATCACCTTTCTCTCCCTTATTCGGCCTGTAAATTAACCCAAAAATACATTGGACCCTATCGTATTTCCACCGTTCTCCCTAATGCCGTCACCCTTGTCCTCCCTTCTTCCGTCTCCATTCATCCCACCGTCAACATTTCCTGCGTTAAACCTTATAAAACCCTGCTAGCTGGGCAAAACGTGTATAAACCCAATGCCATTACCGTGACCAAAGATCGTCATGAAGAGTACAAAGTGGACCATATCGTCCAATCACGTCTTTACCGCAGAAAATTGCAGTACCTCATCCATTGGAAAGGATGGGACGAGGTGGATCGCACCTGGGAACCCACCATTAATTTGAAACATGCTCAAGACGCCATCAACGATTTTCACACAACTCATCCCGTGG
>JBBPRT010000030.1:0-40693 GCA_038093175.1 Boletus hoseneyae
CTCCTTTAAAACTGGGATGAAGGTGTCAACTTTGATAACATGTGGCTAGTAGATGAGTTGACTGACTGGGTATTATGAGCCTTCAAACAAAAATAAAGTAACCTTTGATGCTTTCCTTTATGACCATACGAAGCAGTACATGGTTCTCATTTAAATGATAACCTCAGAGCACAACATGTAGCTAGTAGATGTTAGGATCTGGTTCTTCATATGTCTGTGTTATCAAGAATTATATATCTGACTGTATAACTTGCACCGTTGTATCTACTACATTCCATATTCACCAAGATTTATTGTGTTGTATGATCTAGGAGGTCTAAGTACTGCAAGCATGATGTAAAAAAACTAAGCATTGAGCAGCTGAAGGAAAAGGGAGCCTAGACATTCTTAGCCATTGCCAAATGTAAGCCAGTCATTATGATACACATTCTTTAATATCTGTAGTCTCTATCATTTCCAGTGATAAGTTATATCACCGATTAGTATTATATGTAGCTGTAAACCCCAATTAATTCCCTTTTTTGTTTCCATTGCAGTGTTTTCAGATGTACACTATGCTTCTTTACTATATATCCTCGATACACTCCTTTCTTGCATGCCCCCCCCTTCCACTCCCACCTACTAGCATCATACCCATTCATTACAGTTGTCACTTATTTTTCCGATGCTGCCTCAATAAAATTCAATTTTTAGCACCTGTCTCTGTGAGCTCGGCACCCAGCTGGACTTGCACTATGCTGCAACAAAATAAGGATTTGCTGTTCTCCATCTAATCAAGGAAATAACTTGAGAGTGATTGCATCAAAAAATTGGGCAAAAATGCATACACAATCCAAATAGCCGTGCAAGTTGGTAAGCATAGTGAGCCTGGCTACCTCTGCAATGCTCTTTGTCCCATCCATATCTTCACACACCAACACACTGAGTTACTGGCAAGAACTTGAAATCTCAGATGACCATTATCAGTTGTATCACACATGGGTCAGCACACCTTGCATCAAATTCCACACCAGATTCAGATCCATGCATATGGGTACAATGAGCTAGAGGGGCGTTTATTGAAGTTTGTTGTGACAAGCCTGACTTCTATATCCAAATCTTATCCATGGGGGTAATAGTCTGCCAACTGCTCCATTCTGATATCTGGATGTAGACCAAGCACCTTTCCATAACTCAGAGTTAGAGCTGGAAGACTTGTCAAAGGAGTGTAATAATATGATCAATGAGAATAACATTGTAACTTGAACTTGTGCTTGCCTGCTTGAACTCTGCCCAGATGATGACAAAACTATCTGTTTTTTTTTTTTTTGCATGCTGAATTGAAGGCACTATATAGATGACATGCACCACCATTTGGGGTACAATTTTAGAGATTTGGGCTTAATAATACAACATAATCATTTCCATTAGGTACTATTAGCCTTGGAAAGTTTAAATTATTCCTATTACAGCTTACTTGCGCTATTGATGCAACAACTGTCTGAGTCTAAGATGAAAGCTACTGGTCAGGGGTTGTTGGTTCGGGTGCTATGGGCATTATTTTGTGCTCAATTTTATGTTATTCATCATCCATCCACCAGAATAATGTATTTGTTGTACAGCTGGCTGAGAAGCGATGTTACCAGGATGCTACCCATTAATGGCTTGGGCCTAGCTTAGGGAGCTAGTGGCTTCACAAAATCACAAGCCAGACTCTAGGCCTTTAAAGCCACTAAAGATGGCCCCAGCCCAGCTTGAAAGCCTGAGCCTGGTCCTAAGCCACAGCTTGACATAAGGTGTACCACCCAAAGTACAAGATAAAATGTAGTACTATAGACTCAAAAATAAGCTATTCAATATTACTATTCCACCCATCCTCAGTCTCTCCATCATCATCACCAGAATCTTGTTTCCCATGCACCTTCATGAGTGAGTAAAGGATCCTCTGAGTCTTGAACCAGGACATTCAATCTCCCATTACACTTTAAGAATTGAAGGGGTTCTAGAATATCAGCCTTGAGATGGTTGGGGTGCTTGCTGGTTTGGCCAAAAATGGCTGCACAAAGGGTAGCAGAGGGCACAACTGGTGGGATGGGTCCAGCTGTCAACCCAAAGCTGCTGCATCATGTGGCAATGCCCTGCATGCTCATACACAATGCGATATTAATTAGATGAGCCATGTAAAAATCACCAATCTGCCAGGACTTACACACTAGCAGATAGGCTCCAATCCCCCCAACTGCCGTCCCTGAAATGTTCATCACCCCCTCTCACCATGGGTGAAGCACACCTTTCTCTTACTGAATAGCTTCCTTTACCTGCATACAGTACTTCCTCACTCACTACCAACAAACTGTCTGTGGGTTTCTTACTCTTTTATTAGTATGTTTCTATCTCAGGCTGCTTATAATTTCGTCTGCAGCGTTTAAGTACTAAGTTTTTCTTCATTCAACTTCCCTGAATCTAAACTTGCACCCTGTTTGCCAGTGATTGTTGATAATATGTGGCACCCAGGCCCTGGGTCCTGCACCATGTCACCTTGTATATAATGCTCAAGACCTGTGCTTATATCTACTGTGTGTGCTTATTTTAAGACCATCCCTCTCCAGGACACTGGTACAAGCAGAGTGAACCTACTGCACTAGTGACTACCACAATGGTTGAGTTAAAAGTGCTACCAAGAAATACAACACACACTGCATGGCAACACTTGTAAGTAGGGTCTATGTTCAGCCGTACATCCAGTAAAAGCAAAGCCACATGGGCTTGCTATCAGATTAGCTTCCAGCCAATGGATTGCCTGAGCACCTTGCCTTGCATGCCTCAAGGCCACCCATGGGCCATCTTCTAGTGATCATAACATAACTTTTGCTTTCAGGTAGAAGCAGTGTAACAGGGAGGGCTCTTATGCCTGTCAATGAATGTACCTCAAGCAGTTTCTAGAACTAGATCTCATCTTGTATGGTCCAGTAGCCCACATGAAGGCCAGACCCTTTTCCCAGGTAGATTGCTTCAGCCACCATGAAACATCAGCAGATGTCCCAAAATGAGCTAATAAGGAAGGAAAACCAGTCAGGGTGGCATGGGTGACTTATCCACCTCTGACAAGCAAGCCTTCTCTCCTAACCAAATACACCGCATGGGCTCCTAGGTTAGAGGTGCTTGAAAGGGAGCCTAGAGGTTCTAGGACAGCCAGCATTGGTTGACAGTCTGACAGGATACTGAAAGGCACCTCATGCAATGCAAGCTGTGGCACAATGCATGGACCGAACTGGAGGCAAATGGCTTGTATTGCTGTGAGAGGGTCATCAAGGCAGCTTTTCCAGTCAGACGCAGTGCATGGATAGCACATATAAGATGACAGACTTGTCATCTGGCTCTTCATGTTTCTAATGACCATATTATCTAAGTGGTATTGACCAGTAAGGTGGCCATTTTGCAGGTCGGACAGACTGCTTTCAAGATGTTCTCCAAAGGCAAGGTGGACAAGAAAGGTCTCCACTGGTGCCTGGCAATCGTCAGCCCAGAGTGGGAGCAGTGTGCCTTTTCCACAAACAATTCTCACAAGTGAACTGAGGGCATCATCCTCACGTTGAGGTGAGGTGGCCAGCACCTCCAATACACATCCATAGTGCTGGCACAGGACTTCTGATAGTGCATTGTTGTATTGACAAAAGATAATCATAGCTTGGTCTGCTGATCTCTTTACGATTTCTTCCAGCTCAGCCAAGTGTACCTTCGGGATTGCCTCAATCTGAAGGGCTTGCAGCAATGCGACACTATTCTCTGTCCCCTTCTTGGCATTATCAAGTCTGGCCTTCAACGCTTCATTCTGTTCTCAAAGACATCTTAGCTTATACTTTAATTCATTTGCCACTTCCTTAAATGGAAGGTTAGTATGGCCAATACTCTCTGGAATGCAGACACTCATGGGTGCTTGACACTCTGCTGCATGAAGGCATGCCTATTTGAGTGTTACTTCAAAACCATCTGTGCAGAATGGTGGATGTTTAGCTGTAGTTCATCAATGGATTCCTTGGATGGAGCCAATGTCATGTGCTGATCATTAACTCATTCCTGGAGGACCTATGAATGCAGTGGATGATGAAATACTAGAGCATAGATAGGCAACTCATACCATCAAAGAGACCTGACAATTGGTATACCTGAGTAAGTTGGGCAAATGAATTACTATGACAAAGGTTGACTTACTTTGCGTGATACATGTCAGCTTTACCCTTGGTGTTCTCAAATGATTTCAGTTTGTCGATGAGGGTATTCCACTCTAGCGATGACACTTTCAAGTCAAAAGAAAGCCTCTCTTTGGAGGCTTGCACTTTAGCAAGTTGGCACTCAACTGATCATGAATCTTCTTGAACTTTATTACACTCTGAAAGTAACTGTGATACTTGTTGCACCAAATTATTTTCCATATCCTTTGCGAAATTGAGCTAATCCTGCAACTTGTGATTGTGAATCAGAGCACAGGCCATGTTTTGCTCTGCCACCCAAACCCTCACATTAAAATTAGAGACATACTGTAGGGGAATGATGAAGCTACTGTGCTTCAGATGCCTTCACATTTCCTTCTTGGATGTTGATTGTATGATGAAGAGTATAAAGCATTGCACTCTATCATTCACGCAGTCTGTCATGTGCTCAAGATTTCCAAGGGAGTAGGATAGAATGGCTTACTCTACTTTTATTAAGGTTATCACGGACTACACTTCCTGCAACCTAATCATATTTAATGAATCATCACCCAAAAAAAGGTGTATAGTACTGCAGTCTACCTTGATTGCATGTATGTCAGCTGATTGGGCTAGAGTAACACTTGTATAGCACTTGCCGTAAAATTCCTACCCACTCATGCTTAGGGAAAGTGCCGATGTGCCAGCTGGCTGGACTGACCTGTTGATGTAGCTTGCACTGAGGTAGTTGGCAAATTTGTGACTGACAAACTGAGACCCTGCTATGGTCACGTCCTTTTCTCTGTCACCATCCATTTCACTTCCATACAAGTTGCATTTCAACGCAATGCCATACTTCCCATGAGCCTTGAGTCCACTGCACATGCATTACACATGATCTGGTCACATGTGGTTACCAGTGTGTACTACTAGTAGTCTCTGACTCAGACTCTGAGTCCGATTAAATGCACCTCTTCCTTTCATAACTCCCATAGCACAAATCAAGCAGCCCACAAAGAAGACTGTGGCCATTGAGGCCCCTCATATTACCTGAGGATCCCTAGGCTGCAGTCCACAGCTGCTATTGTCCTCGAACATCCTGGTATTGCAAAGACCTTGCCAGGAGCCACAACTAGCAGCCCAGTCCAGCCCACACCTACTGCCACCCTCAAACATCCAGCCACTTGTCCTTTACACTCATAACCACTCAATTCTTCATTCCAGAGTTGCAAAAGTGCTTGCCCTGTCTGCATTGTGGTGGGGATAGGTCATAACTGCTGCATGATGCGTGAGACCCTAAGACCAGAAAATCCACACATTAGGAGGGAGCTTCTTCTCAAGCAGTATGGTATTTTTGAGTTTGGGCCTAGCAAAGGCCAAAACTGTTGTTAAAAAAACCCAAGTGTGTGTTAGTTGCTAGACTCAAGATATGAGGGAAGAAAAAAAAATGTACTGAAATGGCCAAGGGATTGTTATGGGAAAGAGGGAATCCAAGGGCTACTCTAATCACTTTTGCGTTTGTAATATCCTTGACAAATTCATCAACAGTGGTAGGGACATGAGGTTTGGAATAGGTTTTGATGTGCTTGGCAATGTCTAAGAACAATGAATGTGGTCAAAGGAAGAAGGGTAGGTTGGGCTCAACCTAAAACTTACCATAAGCCTGGACTGGCCTATGAGGGTGATCATAAAATGTCCTTTGAGATCATTCAGGGTAATCAAAAGCCATATGTTTTGACATATCCTTTAATAACGACCATTTTGTTGTGCGACAGCACACCATGTGTAGCTTTATAAAGCTCAAACGGATTTTTACCTTTGTCCAAGAAAGCCATCAAGAAACTGGTCAAGTTACAGAACGGCCATGTAGCCATGTCAGAAACGTAGTGAGAGTCCTTTTTCAGGATGTTTTGAAGCTGGCATTTTTGATTGAACTTGAGTAAAAAGAAAATGATTCAAATTGCTTGCTACTTATCACACACTGAGAGGTTGTGTATCAAGTACACAGCGACAGGTAATAAGTCTGGTCTCATTGCTTATTCTGACATAGATTGGGCAGGAGATGTTGAAACTTCTTGTTCAACAACTGGGTATGCTATGTTTCTTGCAGATAGAATTGTCTCTTGGCTTTCCAGATGACAAAAGCGTGTTTGGCATTGATTTACAGAAGCTGAGTATTGTGGAATGACAGAATGCGTGCGCTAAACAATTACAGTGGATATGTAACCTCTTCAGAGAGATCAAGATTCCACTAAAAAGCATACCTATATGTGTGGACAATCAAGGAGCAAACTTCTTAGCTTCAAACCCGGCACAAGAAGATAGAACTAACTAACCATGTTCGCATTCCACAGCATTACATTTGTGAAGCTGTTGAATATAGTGAAATCAAACTCTACTATGTTGATACCAATTCACAATTCACAGACATCTTTACCAAGAACCTAGGAAAAATAAAATTCTTAGAGGGTAGACAACAGTTAACCCTTATACCATGCCCAATATGAACAGTGAGGAGGAGGGTGGATTCAGGGTACTGGCATCATGTCCAGGCATTGTTGGTGCAGGTGTTTCGAGACGATCACTCAATGTGATTGGCTGCTGTACTTGCATGGTGGTGTTGACAATGAGTGACTGTGATGAAAAAAAATGAATGAATGATTCACGCTTTTGTGTACAGTCTGATATTAGCTGACCATCAGAGAGGGCCTTTATATATCCATAGGAGACATGGGCTCCAAAGGATCAGGTGATATAATGATGTCCATATCTTTCATTGATCTTGCGCTGGCAACCTATCATGGATAGCAAGATCCAGCGTCAGAAAATGCATGTATTTATTTTGTTTTCTTTACACTATGTACATGATCAAGATCCATGCCTGGTGGTGATGGTGATGATCTCATAAAAGCACCATCACTGACAGTAGCAGTAGCAACAGCAGCAGCAGCTAGTGGTCAAGGGGAATTGCATTCAACGCTTTGAAACAATTGACTCCTTCCACCTTGAAATCTTTATGATCAATGCATTCAATTGCACAGCCAGGAGATTGTGGTCGTTCCATTCCCCAAACCACAATGAATGCTGCACTCAGATCACGCTCCTTCTCAATCTCCTCTTTCTGAGCGCTCATAAACATGGGGGTTGTCACTTTATTCTGGTTAAGAAGAAGTGATGATCCAACCATTCCCTGTACATAGTCCAATCAGTCACTTCATGTCATAATTGACTCACTTACTCCCATTTTTCCTGTCTCAAGAGGTACACCATGATCCTTTTTTGTTTTCTCCCCAGGTTTCATACCAGCTGTTTTTGGTTTGCCTGTTTTTTTTAGCCATTGTGTGGGTTTTAGAAGATGAGTGTGTGACTGCTTCATAGGAGGATGGATTGATTCGGTCCAACAGTAGTACTTTAATCTCAGTTCAATTTTATTTTAATCCTAGCGAAAGTAAATATCATGCATTACAGTGCCTTAATTCAATCATATATGTACAACATACACAATTATTATTCACACATTCAAACATACATGTTTGAGTTGACTATATCTTACATTGAGAAGTTAGTATGCCATTTATATGATATCTGCACAAATCATATATGTCATGATTTGTGTGGATTTGTATAATTGACAGAACAACTTCCTTCATACCGTATTGTACAGTATATAAACATTGTCATCATGAAGTATTATATTGTTCTATCAACATAATTGGCTAGAAAGCATAATGATCATGTATATTACACACATAGTCAATTGATGTGTGCATACAAAGACTGTTCAATTGGATTGTTTGTATTATATATATATATATCAAGACCATATACCAAATAATATATGAAGCGCAAATTATGAATATTGCAATGTGCACGAAACTGCATGTTGAAATGGTACTCTAATGGCTAACCCATTTGAAAATGTACTAGAATGTATAATATTGTACTGCGTGTAGTGGCGAAATGTAGTAGTGCAATTGCCATCCTATATACCTTGTGAAGGGCCCCTGGATGGGGCGCATTCATTGCCTGAAGTCGTGGCTCACCCGGCCAGTTGAGTCCAAGGTCAAACATGAGTGCCAATTGTCATATGTATAAAAGTGACCCCTGGACATGATGGTGTCCATTGGCATATACACCATATGGTTTGTGCCAGGGGGTTGGATGCTTTCCGGGATTTCCATAAGGTATCAAATAGACCAACAAATAAAAGCACTCACAGAACGGCACCGCGCTCAAGGAGAATCATACCTAACTGTATGTTCTTGTCATACGTTTCTGTTGCCATGGCCCAGTTGTAGTATTTCTCCCATCCTTTTATGACAGCAGCTTGGTCATTTCCATCTATCCCGTCAAGATCTATATACACCCACAATTTGGCGCCTGCTCAAACATAGGAATATGTGAGGAAGCCAGCTGCGTTGTGGTGAGGATATGTGAGGAATCCCCTATGGGTGAATATGTCCCAGCCACAGCTCCTCCAGGTATCGAAGTGCATTGTCTGGGGTCCTATCAGCTCTGTCGCATTGCCCTTTGATGAGTGACCGGTGGGTAATATGTAACATTCGTTAGTTGTTGCCATAAATGCTGTTGTCTCATCTATGATTCCTCTGAATGGTTAACCATCAATTGGATTTCCACATGAGGTGATCATAATGTACCGCACAAATGGAGGGATCTCAGGAGATAGTACCGAAAGGTCGAGACAATTGGCGTATTCCTTGGGATCCTTTGCTGCAGCGACAAAGTCGGAGAGTACCCCATGGATGTATTGTGCTCATGATAATCCCTGTCAGCAGCATTTTTCTTGAAAATCTTTCCCCTTGCAACAGCATCTGTGATGGAATATGTTATCATCTCCTTACCACGTTATTGGGAAATGTGAGAACCTTGCCAAACTACGTTCTGCTTTATCGGCGGTCTGTACGTGCCAATATCCTCCAGGATAAACTCCATGTCTTCTGCCGGGTTCCACCCATTGACGAGCACGGCGGTTCCACGAGCGAGGGTCTCATGCAGGCGCTCGCGAATTTGCTTCGAATGTGCCTTACTGTAGTCCATCTGGAGGAGGTCCCTACACTGGTAGCCTTTGGGGCACTCGCCATTACACAAGTAGCATCTAGATCCTATTTGGAGTTGTGAGCAGAATCCACATATCTGATGGCCGCTCTTTGCTCACCTTAGCGCAGACCCATGGCGGGTATCTGCCCACGTTGTGCACAGGCCACAGGAGGCATTTCGTGGCCTTTGGGGGAGGTTTGGAACTTGCCATCAGATGGTTGTACCCTACCATATGTAGATTAGCATTTGATTGACGAAGGATTGAGTTAGTACCTATGTCAGTAGTCTCTGCATGGTCTGCTTCCATGTATGCACCAATGTCCTCTGCTGGTGGGTCGATGTCCATATGCACAGGTTCGTTCATAGGGATGTCTACCTCAATGTCACTAGGGCCACCAATGATTGACATGTTCCCGGGAGGCATGAGTGGCTGCTCAGAGGTTTGCCCCTCAGTGGCCACGTTCCGTGCGATGTGCTTGCCAATCTGGACAAGTGGTGGATATCTGACATCCCTTGCGATAAGTTCGGCAAGGGTGGAAATGTCCCTAGGCATGTCGTCGCCTATCTTGGTTGTTGCTGCCGCCGTTCCAACATACCCTAATCCCTGCATCTTGCATGGAATGGGATACGCTGGTAGGTCCACCATATCTACCTTCGGGGGCGCCTCCGGGGTCCATTGCATCCATCCCATCACACAGTATACGTGTACTGCATGGTTGTTCACGTCTGGGGCGACTGTGACGTATACGTCCCCCTCGTATGAATTTCCTGACAGCTGGGATACCGGACAGTGATCAACATAAACATCATAAGCGCGCCGGACCTCGGTGTCATGCGTATCTGGAAGGGTATCACAGGGGAGCACGACGGACTTGCTGATCGTGTAGAATGACATATGACTTTACCGATGGGGCGCCTGTTGATTAGTGGTGGTTAGTATAGGGATGGTAGGCGTGGTGGTTAGACGGTTGTTGATGGGGCTATGGGGCTTTGGAACAAACCAACTCAGGTTTAAATAATGTTTGCCTCATGTTTCATTTATGACCCAGTTGTGATGTCAGCTTGCTGACTTCCTGTACGGCACGTGTCCTCAAGGTGATGTGGACAATGGGTGGTATAGTAGATACACATGTGTTTTTGTGCATGTTACTGTGGACAATGGGGGGTATATGCATTCTTTGTGCATTTAATGCCGCCATTCAACACCTTTGTTAGTGGTGCATGCCACTACACGCAACGACACTTACAAAGGTTTCTATGTACCCAAAGGCATGTTTACACATGAGCAAAATCTGGTCACAGTAACAATCGATTTTAACAGGCACAGCCATCTTCGCAAATATATGGTGTGTAATTCGAAGGCAGTTTGCAATCGTGGCAAAGATTCCTATTATATTATGTGTTTTACAGGGCAGTGTCACCAGACGAAGCTCATGTTCACCTGGTGTTTGTCACGTGTTCGTCTGGTGTTTGCCTGGTGTTTGTCTACTGTTTGTCTACTGTTCGCCCTGGTGTATGACACTCTATTTATGGAGCTGTAAACCAAAATTAATGCCTTTTTGTTCCGCAGTACAGTGTATAATGTAACCAACAATGCTCAATAAATGCTCAACAAATGCTCGATAAATGCTCGATGATGCTCGAAGAATTAGTACATATCTTTCATAATTGAAACGGCATGCTCAAATTAATTATACCCATCTAAGCGATATCTTACAGACATGCTTTCACTTATTTCTTGGCGCTCTGAATGTTTTAAGTTTGCACCAGGTACCTGGGGATGAGTATACCCCATGCATGGCTCAAGTGAAGGTGGACACGTGGTAATGACTAGAGCATTGTGCAGGTATTACAGCATATCATTTACAAAAGCGTCTACATTTATGCTACTTCATGGTTTGGTATATACTACCACATTCCTACCGCCTGATTGTAACGAAGAGGTGTTGTTTTGACTGAAGCATTTCCGAATGGGGGGTGGTCCAGTTGACAGGGGACAGCTTTAGAAACTTGCCCAACAGTGCTGTGCAGCTCTTGCAAGGAATCATGGACTATAACGAACATTCATCACACCTCTGGCAAGACATTCCGGTTAAGTAGCTAGAACATATGCAGTACACACCTTGCAAAAAATTCTGCCAGGGAAATATACTACGTTTGCTAAAAATATCAGAAACATTTTGAGAAAATGTACTAACTCTGTTTGAGGAAAAGGAGAACATCCAAAGCGGTAGCTATCATTGATGAGATCACCACGGACACCATAGCAATGTGACGGACCAGGAAAACTCGGACATGGTTTCTGTACACAGTAGCAAGCAGCAGTACACATTCCACGTACCAGAACACTATGCACCCAGACTACAACACGTCTTTTGGTGTAGGCTGCTTCTTGCCCTTGTCCTCAAGTACTGGGACGAGCTAAAGGCTGAGGAATGTCTGAGGATCGCGGAGATGGATCAGCAGAATTGCCTTTCAGGAAGGTAGTGGATTACCATTGCTCAGCACTTGGTGCTCTTCAAAAACATGCTGGAATGGCTGCGTAGGGAGGCAAGCAATGGGGCGGCTGTTGCGCGGTCCTATGAGTCATTTGACCTCTTTCTGGCGACCGAGGCATTTGTACATAGGCATGAACCTGTCTACGTGTACCAGTATTGTCGCGACCGTGCGAACAATGGATTCAACAACCTGAACATGATTGCAGTGTAGGATCTGCATGGGTATACCATCCGGAACCTATTACATATCCATCTAACACTCTACAGCATGGAAGGTATACTTCACGGCCATAGGAAAAACGCTTCTAGCAGTCAACGTCAATGCTAGAATGGCGGAGGACCAATTCAGCCTGGAGACAGAAAGAGAGATCTTGGACGATATGCTGCGCATATACAATAACACAGATAGGATCATGATCGGTATGAAGGAACGTCCACCGGAATTGTAAAATAGCTGACTATCTAGTAACAGTGGACCCATATGTAGAGATGTGGGAGAACAATGGACTTCAGGTCCCAGATCAATTCAACCAGCATGTGCATATGGAAGACGAAGCCGATGCAGATACTCCACAAGCAGACGCACTGAGGGAAACGCCTGGGAGAAGGAAGCGTAAATGCACATGCAATGGTGAGTCCTTCCCTACGGCATAGATCATCATAAAGCACTGAGGCGACCATTCAGCAAATACAAATACGACCCCTCGTGCCAAGACTCATTTGGTGAGCACAGTGCAGTATTGTTAGCTACCATTGAAAGTACTACTTGATGTTTATCTACATCATTGTTACACCATTTACAATATTTATAATACATTTCACTTCATCCATGCACATTCACACCCATCTATAAACAGTGTAGGAAATGCATACATAGCAATGTGTAGTCAACTAATGTCAATCTAGCTGTTCCATCACGAACCATGTCAGCAAATCCATGGCATGGCTGTAATGCCCATTCTCCTTTGGTACCTGCATCAGCCACGCTGCTAGCCCTTCCAAGGTCATACACTTGACATGGAATGCTGCCTCGGCCTTTGCCCTTGCTGGCTCTGTATGGAATATGACTATCACAGTTGGTATGACAATATCCTCCCACTCGCACTGCCATGACACTCCCTTTTTCTGCCGCTCTAGAAGTTTGTGTAGTGTGTCTTCGCATGTTGGCACATGGCACTTCCAACAGATCCCTTGGAACATTCGGTCATACCGGAGACCTTTTTTCCATGATATATAATCATGCAATGACATTGAAATCTTCATAAATGAGGGGCACTTGTAAAGCGGATGATTGCCGGTAGGGTCCGCCTCGGTGACAATGCACAGAGCACATCCACGCCGCTTGATCTTGTCGAAGCACTTTCGCATACAGTCTGCATCCTGGAAAACTTGATATTGCCGATCTGCACTCCGAGTCTTTACTTTCCCTGCTGCATCTGCAAATGAGGATCTGCTGGCATTTGTAAATTCCACTGGAGAGTCTCTGCACATCCAAACTTGAGATACATCTAGCATCTGTGGTGCAGTTTGACCTGCAGGAATAGCCTCACAGGATGTACACAATTGATGTCCTGGATCGTCGTATCCCAGCTCGATCAATATAGAGTGTCAATCCATAGCCTATGCATCTAGAGAATCCATAGACGTGGATGAAGTCATGCGCAAACCACTGTCCCTTGTGATCCACTTCATTCCGCTTGACTGTAATGTTAGGTTTGGAAACTCCAGGTATGATGACACATTTGGCTCGTTTTCCGTCCCGACCTCCACGGCCTTGAGCTTGAATAAGCTCGCTCATCTCATATCGCTCATCTCATATGGCATCTTGGCATGTATGACAAGTCGAACATGCAGATAATCGTGTTAAACAGCTGGGATCGCACAGCTGGAGTGCACAGTCAGAACTAATATTATAGATAGTACGGAGTGCACATACCTGGAGTCCACAGTCAAAACTGAAGAAGCGCTGACTGTGAAACTCCGACTATGTACCTAGCTAGGATACAACGACAAATATTCGCTACAACGTGTGGCGCATTACCCAAAATGCGCAGAGTGCTCAACACACCTCTAACAAATCGTTGCCAGTGCTGAAGGAACTTGTACAGATCATAATCGGCTGTTGTCTGTCCCACCAAGATTGGTATGCCTGTAGGCGTCCTTCATCAGGTGTATTCTCGTCTCCATTGTAGAATGGCCATTCAGTCTGACATGTGTGCAATGATCCATCAGTGAACTCATTCATTAAACTAGAGAAGGCAACTCACCATCTCAGCTAACTTTGATCCATTCTCCAGATATGTCACATATACCAGTCCTCGATCTTCATCGGCCTATCCTTTCCGTTCCTGGTTAGCAATCTGCACAGCCTTCTCCAATACTATTGTTGATGAGCTAGCTGGTTCCAGCATGTACTCCAACTCTGGACAATTGCTACACTCCCGAACCTGAATCGTAGCATTTGTGTCAAGGCCAAACCTTCTGTGTAACTCCATGACACTAGTAGGTGGCACTGTCCCACTCAGTAGGATGAGCTGCATGGGTAGGCATCGAATCTCGTCTGTCCTGCGAAGTGATTTCCGGAAATCATCACCAAGCAATGGTAAGTGTGCTTCATCAAACACCAGTCACTTGATTAGAAGTGTCATGTTCAACTGCTCCAAGCTTACATGCCATCCTTGAAACATTGCCCAATCTGCAGAGACAAGAATGAGGTTGATGCTGTCTTGAAGCTTCCAATTTATGCTTGGATCATAGACCTGGAATGGTACTTGCATCGCATCAAGCTTCCTTGTCCAGTCTGATACCAATGCCCTGAGTGGCAAAACCACCACAATTCCCTCGTGAGGTCGCATTATCGCAGGAATGATTGCAAGCATTGACTTCCCACCGCTTGTCTTGAGTATGGCAAGCACATCATGCTGATGCTGCATTACTGCAAGCACCGGAGGACTGTCATAAACCGGGTCTATATCCTGCTCTAAGTCATGATCATCTATGGGGAATTCTGGACCTGAATCCAAGTGGTGATTATTTGGGGGAGCGATCTGTTCGACACTTGGCAAGAATTCCATTCCAGTGGTGGTGGACCCCATCTTTCCAAATGAATCCAATACTGCCTTTTTGACTGTTGATTTTTATGCACCAACCAGACCATTGACTAATCGAGTCTCCAGCTTGCTAACCATCTTGTCTTCCAGGTTCTCCAAGACATGTTGAGCAATCTTAACCTCTGAGAGTCCCAAAAGGTCTGGTGATATTGGACCTGTGACATTCTTCTGTGTCTTCAGTCCTAGTTGGCCAGACTTGGCCAAGTGATAGAACGAGGCCATGGTTGCCGATTGGTAAGGTAGCCCAAGACCGCCAGGAACAGTGTGCATAGTGAGCTGCCATCTGATGCTGACATCCAGGAAGAGAGGAAGAACATCCTCTACTACACCCACAAGTGCTTCAGGATTGAGACCATATATTCGGTTTTCCGTGACTCTTGAATGTCCTACTTGAAGGGCATCAATGGTGTTATTGTCATACAAGTCTTGAAGGTCATCAGTGTAGTTGTTTAGCTTGCGCCGGAATGCAATGCTGATATGACGCCATGGATTGATAGTAAGCTTGGCTTGGGTATGAGGAAGACTTGTCTCTGCCATGGTATGGCTGAGAACATCTGTGGTGAATGGCTTGTCAAAGTTGACAAAGACATGAATGCGATAGAGCATAGCCATGTTGTTGTCCTGTGGATAGCAAATGTGGACTGCAAGCTCTGCAAATGGTCTGGCAAGAGCCAGGGATTGCACCATAAGATCACTGGTGATCCTGCTATATGTGCGAAGCATGGCGACCAAGAATGACCAGATTGCGTTATGGACGATACTGAGTATTGCAGAGAGTCATGGCAGTGAGTTCTGTTCCTTGACTTGGAGCACCACTCAGCATCTCACAGCGCATCAACAGATGCTTCTGGAATTCCGCATAATTCTGTAAGCCATTCCACGAGTGCTGCATGGCTCCACGCCATCTCTTCACCATCCATTCGTCCAAAAGAGGCTTTGATACTTGGGTGAGCCATGAAGGCACTACCAAGTGCGTCCCGATTGCTGAAGCATGTATTGCGTGGGTCTGTTAGAAATGAATCGCCTACATCCTCGTTTGCCAGGTTGTCAAAAAGGTCTGGGTGGTGAGCATTTATTTGAAGTCCTTTCACCACCTTCTTCTCCCATATATCGATGGTGACCATTTCATGGCGGAAAACATGGCTTGCAGCTGTTTGACATGGATTTGGTTACCCTTGTAAAGCAGCTCCCTCCAATGGTTGCGGTCAGTTCACCAGATGCGAGGCATGCTCATGGTGGTATATGCAATGGATGGGGCATGGTGTTGAAGGGAACGAATGCAATCAAAAGGGGAGTTGTTCCTTTCTGTGAACCAGGGCCATAGAGAATCACAGGCTGCATCATCATCATCACCATCAAAATCCAGTTGTGAATGGTGCTTGAGCTCCTTTAGGCATGTCAAACGCATGCAGTACTCAACTGGGCGAGCTGGGGAGTCACGTCCACTAGTTCCTGATGTCCACCATCTTTCTTCAATGTGCTGAGAGCCATTAATCGTTCTGTTGGACATGGTATTGGATTCTCTGCTGTTTTCATGTTGACCCACTTTGTCATCCAGACTGCACAGAGGACATCATGGATTGCTGTAGAGATGTTGTGCATCTCTGCCAAAGCAATCCCCAGCTCAGTTAAGGAGTTTGTGACTGTAGGAGGCAGGGGCAGTCTGTAGTCTTCAGAGCCATTGTGAACTCGGAGAAGGAAGCAGAGAAGAGCAATGACAGGCACAATGTACTTCTTCATTGTGTTTGAGTCAGGCCTGATGCAGATGAAAGGGGATATTGTTGATACCACTTATATCATCATTAGCTGCACTGGATGGCATGGGAAGCATTGGGTGACATTTGGCATAATGGGCATGCATAGCCCTTGTGAAGCTTCAAGCCCCTAAAAGGTTCAAATACCCCCCCACCAATCTAGATGAAAAAATAATCCTAAATATGATGAGTTCTCTCACCTTCTGGAGTGCAAGGCAAGTCATCTGAAATGGACAAGTTGTTAATAACTCTCTTGAAGCATGCTTTGTTTAGCTTCAAGCCTTTATGCTTTGTAGCGATATGATGATAAACCTGTTTAGGAGCCAAGGCTACCAGACATAAATTGCAACACAATGCTTGCAAGGCAGGATCCATGACAAGATTGACAGTGTCAAGATATGGATGATGCATCAACCTATCCTTGGAATTAAATTGCTAATACAGAAAAAAAGAACATAAATATGTGCATAAGTGGATATGAGAAATATTACTACTAACCAGATCACATTTAGCCATGTCATCATCATTATTATCACTGTTAATGTTTAGATCAGGGTGTAAATCATCCTAATATAAACATAAAGATATCTGCATAATCAAATCTAATAAATAACACTCACCATATCAGGATTGTCTGAGTTTGCATTATTTGCATTGTTTCCATTTATGTCAACATCCATAACTAACAGCTGGTCATCATGGAAATCCTATTGTTATTATATTGAAGACTTGATATTAGACAAAGGAACAGTTACATACATTATCTACATCATTATATGGCTGTATTGGTGCAAACGTAGTGTTCTCCATGATGCTAGATGCCTATAGGGATGGGTTAAATGCTTGATCAGCAATCATACTGCTTGCGGCTCTCATAACATACCTCATTATTTTCTGTTATCATGGGGGATTTCTAAACTCAGATAGTTAGTGATGACAATTACCAACACATATGGCTTGATGTCCTACATTGTCTTTCATTAGTCCAGGGCCAACCCAAACACTATTCTTTTTGTTGAGGTGCTGACGCAAAGTAAACTTGTTTTTGAACAAGTTGGTGCCATTAGAGCAGGCCTTGTCTGAGCAATGACATATGAAACCATCGGCGTTCCTGAACACCTGAATGACACCATTGCTTGGTGCATGGCGCAAGGTGATGACATCACTAGTGCAATCCCTTTGATGCTTAGTATACAATGATTTGTCAGGAAATATGGCACCACAAATGCTGCAGGTGAATGTTGGTGACATGTTGAGAGGTGTAGTCATGCAATTGGTTAAAGAAGTGACCAATAGATGATGTGGGAACAAAAAGAAGAAAGAAGCTTGTTAGATTTCCCACGGCAAAAAATAAATTAAACACCAATTGAAATTCATATAGCCTTTTTTGGTCATTTTTCCACATATGCTCAAACATTGTATATAGTGTTTATATTTATGCATTAGCCACATAGCATGAGTATTTGACAAGCATGTTTGGGCATGTTTGAGTATTATTACAGCATTTAAGACCATTTTTGCAGCATCTTTGTCCAGCATATTAAAGCATATAGAAGCATACCTTTGAGCACATTGAAGCATAATTGAGTGACTTTGAGCATCTCTGTCAGTCATTGGTAAGCATGGTGCAATGGCTGAGCATTGTTCGAGCATTTGCTAGTGTCTGTGTCAAGTACCTTCATTAAAGTATGGTATAAGCTGTGAGCATTTTAAAGCATAATGGAGTGACTTTGTGCATCTCTGCCAGGCATTGGTAAGCATGGTGCACTGTTTCAAGCATTTTCGAGCATTTTCGAGTATCTATGTCAAGCACCTTCATTTCAGCATGATACAAGCTGTGAGCATTTTGAAGCATAATGAAGTGACTTTGTGCATCTCTATCAGGCATTGGTAAGCATAGTGCAATGTTTGAGCATGTTTGAGCATTTTCACACATTTCCAAGCATGTTCAAGCAATTCCACGCATTTGCAATCATTTTCGACCATGTCCATCAAGCATATCCATTCAAGCATTATAAAAGCTTTGAGCAAATTTAACCATTTCCAAGTATCTTTGTCAAGCATATTCAAGCAATGTGTGAGCATCTTGTATCATCAAATAATAAACAGATGGATGATCTAGCAGATTATAGGGTTAGATGAGGCTTGACAGATTAGTTATTGTGAAGCTGTTTGGGGAGTAAGAAAGCAAGAGGCAGTTGGATGCTAGTGTAGCTTGAATTGATGGGTGGGAATTGAATACCATATACAGAAGGAGTGGCTTTCCCAAAAGGAAAGGAGTGCCTAAGTGTGGGAACACCATACCCAATACAAAAGAAGTGCTTTGTAGATTTGTTCATGCACATCTCCAGGGCAGGAATCTCCACCACATTGCTGCTTCCGGCATAATAAGGCACTTGCCCATCTACCTCAGCAAATGCTTCCTCTTTAGTGATATTCATCTACTGGAGGAGGCTCTCGGCACACTCAATGGCAAAATGCATCTCACCATGTTCCTCTTCTGCAAGACTGTCGTGGGGCTTGACTCCATACTTTGTGCTGCACTTGCCATCCAACACTATCAGAAGTAAGCTCAAGAAGCTCCGCCTTCCGATTTTTCCTATCACAATGCCATTAAGCCTTACTATATATCTGCATAGGATGTATGACACTCACTAGACTTCAACCAGTACCTTAATGCAATCACCATGTGCCATAAGGTGCGTAGGAAACCTGGGCGGTGGTCATTTGTGAGACTCCCATCCTTCTCTACTGTCTTCATGCATAGAACCATTCAGGTTAGATGCATGATAGAGTAGTTATAGAAGTATCCGCCACTGAATATCGACGGAACTGGGGTGTACACATAGTGGAGTACTCCAGGCTGTTGAAACCTGTGTTGTGTCACACATTGTCAATAGAAAACGACAAAACAAAACAAAAAAACCCAGTACTTACATCATATTGCCTGGTTCAAGGCAGACTGTTGCTATATCTGCGTCTGTGTGCTTTCCTTCCGAGTTCATTTCCATGGCTTTTTGGAACACCTTCGGAACGTCCTTCAATGAACTGGGACACAGTTTGCATTTCAGCCACATAACCGCCCAAGTCTTCACTCCCACATTTCTGCTCACATAGGTGCACATCCTGCAACAGTCGTGATGCGGGTGCATCAGGAATCTCAGGTGCATTACCAGTCTCCACTCCTGAGACAGCCACATGTCAGATTGCACCACCATTGGTACCCTATCCTCCAACTCCACCGTTGAATCCTCATTCTTTTCTTTTATCTTTTTTCGGAATCTGAGACACATCATATTCTTACAGGCCGTCGTAGAGTCCAGCAGTGGCTTAGCCCACATAGGTGAGCTTGGGTTCAGGTCTTTTCCATCCAAAAAGTTTCCACAGCAGCTCAGATCCTGGACCAGCTTGATGAACTCATCTATTGTCATCCTTTGGTGAGTCGGGATCCACTTCTTTGCAGATCGATCCCAGTTCCCAGCAAGGGCCTTTCCCTCCAGCCACTCCCACCGCTGCCTGAGATTTCCAAACTGCAGCTCCATTGACTGCTTCGATAGCCTCAGCATCCATCCCAGTGTACATTCTTGAATGACCACCAACGTTGATTGTGTCATATGACCATTTATTTCCTCCACCAGTTCATTCCACATCTTCTCTGTCCTTTCCTCGTCACCATTCCCAGAAGATCGGAGCAACTCGTTGATCTCCACTTCCACAACCAAGTCCTGAACTTGGAACAACTCCAGCTCGGAATTGCACAGTTTCTATTTGGAATGCTCCACAGAAGACCACCCCGCTGGATCTTGCACTATCTGTCCTTCCATGTCCTACCCAATCCATGTCAGCATTCACTCACATTTATATCCATAAACATCCTAACCTCCTTGGTTCCCTTTCTCACGAATGGCATGTATGTATCGAACCCCACATCCCACAGGATTCTTGATAAGTTCTTGGGAAACCCAATGCTGGAGTCCACAAATCATGTCTACACTCAAGCATCAGTACTCCATTATCACATCACATCACTGTCACCTACTGATTTTTTTCCATCTCTTCCCCTTTCCAATCCTCCTCTACACAGATGCGAATGCTCTGCCACAACTCTCAGCCAGCTGTACTCGGTAGATATCAACCATTCACTTACTGTCTCTTCTGGTTGCCTCCTCGTCTCCCATCATGGTTCCTATATTTCTTTCTGTGTCACAACAATCAGCTCATAATATATCGAACCTCAATGAGAAACTTGACTTACTGAAACTCTGCATTGCGCTCTTGGACACCTGGATCCTTTTTGCATCGCACCTTCGTCGAAACTCCCTCAGAATCCTGTCCATGCTCTCAAACCTGCATTCTTCTGTGAACTTGTCCCATCGCATTCAATAGGGTAATCTGTGTGATGAGAATTCCACCATAATCTTTCTCCCGTTTGGATCCTTTCAAGTTACCCCACATTTCACCTCTTTGATGGTGAAGTTCCTCCAGTCGTCCTGAAGGTAGATGTAGAATCGTGTCCAGAAGAAGTCATACAAGAAGTCTCCAACAACTGGCCTGGGCGGTGATATTCCACCATTCAGGATGTATAGGGTCACCGCACCCGCATTGACATCAGGAATCTCTACTGAGAACACTGTACTGTCAGCCTTCAAGCTTGCTTGTAACACATACTTCATATCATCAACTTTCTCATGGCACGACTCTGTTATTGCGTCTTGCATCTAGAGGTTGAGATCAAGAGCTTCAAGCTTGCATCGTGTCAGCTATATAAATGAATGACATGTGGACCATTTGTTACACTGTCCAGTCATGTGATAATCCACACAAACCCTCTGCACTCACTTCACTCATGTAGCTCTGTAGTAGATTCAAATTAATTTTAGGAAGCGATATAATGTAATTTATATCTAGTGATGTTCTTTGAATGAATGTGCACATGCTAGACAGAGGCATACTGGAGAAATTCGTTGAGGGAAAATCTAAAGCTCAGAAGTAAATAGGGCCTCTGGACTCTCTTCAGCCTTACTGTTCTGGGATCCAAAGCTTAAAATAATATGCGTAATGGCACTTTAAACCCACAAAATCTATATAATCCTAAAAGCAAAACATCAAATGTGAGTTGGTAGATATTGCTAAGGTTAGGTTGCTAGTCTTAGTTACTTCGGCACTACAGAGGCTCAAAAGAATTGCACAATAATTACAGCGCTATGATAAATAAACAGAATTCTTCATGAAAGGGTTTGCAAAATGGTTTACTATTGACAATTTGTATGAAGATAAGGATACATGTAAACAACTAAACTACTGCTGGCAGGTGTCTCAGAATTTGATGCATTCCATTAGCAAGTGTGCCACATGCGTGATCTTTGGGTTGTCCTGCAACTCGGTCTTGGTCTCCTTCACATGCCACTCCAGTAGCTGGACATTGACTCCAGCATCGACCATTTGAAGTGTATGCTATAAAATGGAGACCTTGATCGCCAGCTCGTGTTTGTCTTTCAGCAACTTAAGAAGATGCTGAAAGTGGTATTCAATGATTGGGAGGTGGATGATGGGAGCTTGTGTGCATTGGGGGCGTTTAGAGATGCAGAGAGTCTTGGCCATTCCTGGTGCAGGACGCTTGCTGGTTTTCCTGGGAGTTGAGGTCTATATGTGTACAGAGGAAATGAACGTGTTTATCACTTGAGTGGATCTTCGTGGTTATGGATTTATTCACGTATCTGACCCTCAGAGGTCTGAATGATTCCAGTTCTGGTTCCAGTTCCCTGGCCTGATGTGTCTGGGTTTGCTAGGGGATCATGATTGGGTCAGTGTAGTTTCAACATGTGAACCAATGGAACACTCACCCTTCTCACCCTTTCTCTTCTTCCACCCTTGGAGCCACCTTGTCATGGTTTCAGCTTCTCCCCCTTCAGGAGGTGGCGGCCAGACAAAGAAAGCACACTCTGTTTCGTTCATTCCTTCCGCAGAGTACGAGATGGCTTCTTTGACGACCTGTGGAAAAGATGATCAGTGGCAGAAGGATCATGCATGTAAGACATTCACCATACCTTAAGATAGCCTTTTTTTCCCTGGCGCTCAAATTACTCCCCTTGTCGACTAGATACTTGGAGATATCCCTCTGCAGGGATCTGAACTCAGTGAAGGTCCAGGATGACATGGTGATAGAATGAAAGGTGGGTAACGCTTAGAAGGGTTTGCGTCATGACAATAGTGCATCTTGGCTAAAAAGAGTATCTCAGGTATGGTTACATAAGGTCTCAAATACACCACAAGTTCCATTCTCAAAGTCAAAGCTTACTCCAACCAATCCGGCAGACAATAGTGGCGCGGTGACAAGGCATAGTTACGTAAGGTACCACCAAGCTGGTTTCTCCAGTATCACAACACTCTCTGACCAATCCGAACACCCTTGAGCCTGTTTTTGCAAATGAACGAAAAGGTACTTCTCACTACAGCTTGTGTACAGGCCATCCTCGAAATGCTTCCTTGTCTTGTTAGGCCAAAGGAAGACTAGGGGCCCTGGATGTGGGATCAGCTTAAAGTTGAATTGGTAAGTGGCCCCTGCGATTCACAGGGAGATGGTTGAAATAGATGAATTTAATCGCATTTTTAGAAGCAAATTTCCCCACCAAGCATGACCTCACCACATCCCAAGCTTCTGGGCAGCCTGAAGGCCATGCTAGGGTGCCACTACAGAGGTGGTATAACTCTTGACACCCTCTTCTTCGACGAAATCCTTGCAGATGACCCTACTATCATCGGAGAGGAGTATGTAGACTTGCCAGGAGGTGTTCTCCCTGAGCTCCCCAGTGGTGTACTAGTTAATATCATGGAGAAACAGCTGCCACCATCTGGTAAGTTGGCAAATCAGTTTGCATCCATATTTCTATGTTTCTGATTCTAGTTCTTATCTGCTGATTGCTAGTAACCTTGAGTGCCAAGCTTGAAGCCTTGGAAGACTGTGGTTCTTTGGTCCCAGCGAGCACTGGGAGTACCAGAACTATGCAAGCTGAGAAGCGTGTGGGCAAGAAATGTGGGTGAAGAGATGAAGATGCTACACTTCCTGTGAGGAAAAGAAACAAATTCAAGTCCAAGGAGTTCATAGATACAGATGAGGACGACGAGGAAAACGTCATCGTCATAGTTAACCCTCCTGAAAACGCAACCCTCAAAGGCAAAGGAAAAGTGAAGGAACTGGAAAGTTCGGAAAAACCTGGAATGTTGGGTTTGGGTTCGGCTTCAAACATGAGCAAGCTATGGTTAGCACTTGAGTGTCGCTGAATAAGAGGTTTGTGGCAGATCTGTGAATTATGCAAGATTCAAGGTTTGAAATGCTCGTGGACCTCTGGTGCTGAGAACCACAAACGGATGTATAAGGCCTGTGTTCTATCCAAGATCCACTGCAAAGTAGAAGGTGAGTTTAGGCAATATTTTTTTTGTAATGTTTATTTGCTGAAGATGAACCTAGGGCTTTCTAGCATTCGTCATCCATAAGGAAAGGTGGCTCAGTCACAACATAATGGTTCTGAGGAAATGGGCGATATTATGAAGGTGATGTTCGCCAAGATAAACGTGCATGTTCTGGAGTTGGAGAAGAAGCAGGCTGCGGATGAGAAGAAGGAGCAGGAGCTCAGGGCACAAATTTCAGATTTGGAGACTCAGCTCCAACATCTGAAGGGTGGTCGGAGCATTGATGGTAAATCTTGCAGTCTATACTTTGATTTTCTCCGCATATGTACCTAGTAATAAAACAGGTAATTCCAGTTTGAAAAAATGAAATGAAAAAGAAAGTTTCCACTGAACAGGAAAAGGGTAGTGCTATTCAACCTAGGTCAGAGGGAGCATGTATAAATTCTACCAGGCAGGTTGTGTATTAATAATAATGGTTCCTGCAAATATTTAATGAGGGAATAACGAGAGAAATCATATTTTATATCTCTATATCCAGGGCACATAATAATTGACAGCCTGCGACGAGGAACTGTGGGTTCCATTGGTTCTGGTGCCTCCATACCAGCATCAGTATGTTCACAATCAACTCTTTTTAGCTCTTCTGGATCCCCAGGTGCCGAAGCTCTCAGTAGACTCTTCTGGACTGTTCCTGTCCCCTTCCGAACTCGGAAGCTCGGTAGGCTCTTCCAGACCGTTCCCATGCCCTTCTGAACTCGAAACTTCTGCAAAGGTATAGCCCTTGCTGTTAAGGACCTCACTCGTTGTTGCCCACCTTAGATCTTGGTAAATTTTTGCTTTATTATTATTCAGGATTAATTTACTAGGGCTTTTGGAAATTCTTTCCCTGGGATAAACGCTAGAAAAAAGTATGGCTATTCAAGGAATCTCAGAAATTGTTGAAGCCATCAGAATGTAACATGTGTGAGTATTCGGAAAGCTTCATTCCAGAGCTTGTTTGCAGAATTTTCCAAGCCCTTTGGAAGCCAACTCTTGCTCTGCTGCTCGATCTCATTTTGGGTCGGATGACCCCAATTAAGGCTAAATTTTCTCTTCACACCATTTTATTAATTTATCATGAAGAAACATATTTGTTAATGTTTATATCTGGAGCTTCAGAGCACTACACCTGGTAACATGGACCCTCAGCCTACATATGGTGATATATGTTTTACCCATGAAGAAATTATTTCTGATGCTTTATAGTTGTCTGGTTTCTCAAAGGATGAGCATCAGGTCATCTGTCATATGGCAGATAGGTCCTGAATGTTTCCCTGACCATTTCATGCTTTCATCAAACTTCTTCTGTATGTTAACAATGAAATAATGGAGACATGGAGAAAATAAAAGAAAAAAGACTGAATTTATTGGGTTTCCCTAAGGAGATATCTCAATGAGGTGCTGGAAACCACCCTGATTTCTCTGAAAGAAAACCATCGGCCCATGGCTCTGGCATGCTGGCTCTATAGAGAGTTTATGCTATGTCGTCATGATGAGGCCGGACGAAGAGAGTATGTTGAGCTCATGGATGAGAATGGAATAGCACCTTACTTGGTAGACATTTTTGAACAGGGTGAGATGTTTGGTTTCATATATCAAATGGATGGTGATTGACTCCAACCCATGCACATATTGGCGTTCATTAGACTGGAAGACATGATGGGAGACACAGACAGAACAAGGTTATTATAACTCCCACCACTTCAAAAGGCTCAAAAGGCAGCTCTAGGACAACTGGAAAGTCATAAAGGCAAGCCAGTTGTGGAAAGACATGGGAGAGGAAGAAGACAGAAGTAATGATATTCTCATATTAGAATTGTGTTGCATATCTTCATATTTCTAAAATAAATTTCCCCCAAATTCCTTACATTCTGACCCTCCTGTAGCACCCCAGGATAATTTGACACATCCAAGTTCAAGATTGAAATCCATGACCCTCAGAAGTCCACGTTCCGACACCGACTCGGAGATGGAACTTGAGGTATGTCTTTCAATCTAACTGAACTAGAATTCCATGCTTTTCCACTTTCTTCTTAAGATGTATTTCCCATCAACCCACTTCCCCTCCATATGAAGCAAGTGGAGAACTGGATTGGGAAATCATCCTAGCCTGTGTCATTTCCCTGGAAAATATCCTAGCTTCCCCATCACTAGTAAGTATTCAGTTCCTAGTTGTGGCAGAACCCCCTAGCTCATCTCAGTCACGTTCTTTCCGTGTCACTTCCTACACAGGATATTGCACACTTTTTATCCAAATTTGACCAGGTTCACTGGCTGCATTGGGAAACTGTGGAAGAATATGAGGATGTATGGCTTCAGCTCCTCAGAGAAAAAAATATTATTGCTCATACTGAAAAAAATAGCTGAAAAAATTCCTGCATGAAATTTGTGAGGTTATCCATGTCGCAGTGAAAGATTTACAGGTAGAAATTGCTGCATACCTTGAAAAGGAACTTTCATTGGGTGGGAATGAAGCTGGAAAAGACATAAACATGATTTTGTCCTGGTTACAACAGTTTAAGATATAGGGCAAAACTCAGAATAATTTTCGGAATTCAAATGGGCAAAGATTTGATAGATGGACTGCTAGGTTAACAGATTAAAATAGACCAGACACCCTTCCAATTTGGAATCGATGCCCCAGATCGGGCAGAAAATTGAATTATGATAATAAAATAGAGGCGGTTACAAACGAAGAAGAAAGATATCCAAAAATAACCTACAGGCCTCAAGTCATACTGCTTCAGGAATTTGAATGTTAAACAGGTCATCAGAAGTAGCAGAGTGGGAAATTTTGAGAGACCGGTGGAAAACGATATCGATCCATCTTCCATCCTTAAGACGTCATGCCCTAAAAAACATATCTATGCTCATGAAATTCGACGAGTATTGTTTCTCAGATTGATATGAGGCCATACTGCAGCGTGCACTCTTTCCCTGCAAAAACCCAGAGGAAATCTATGAGTGGCAGGAAAGTGTTTGTCATTCATTTGTCCAAGACATTTCTGCAGTAAGGGATTAAGGCCTATCTGGAATCATAAATGGGGGTCACTTATCTGAAATAAATACAGAATAATTTGGCCCTATAGTATCTGGAAGAGATTGGCATAGATTGTACAAATCTGAGTCTAGAGGAGAAAGCAAGAATTGTATGTGAAAACCTCTGGCTGGAGATGAAAGAAGTGGTACCAGAGGCAGAAGAGGGTCTAGACTCAGCAGAAATATGCAAGATGCTTGGAGTAAGTGACCAAGTTTATTTCCAGATTCAGATCGGAACTGATCCTTAATCAAAGCACATAACCAGGGAAAGCCCATTTGAGATGGATTCTGGTGACCATATTGGTGACAAATCAGAGCTGGAACTGGAACCGGAACTGGAACTGGAACTAGAAGGGGGTGAGCCTGAAGAAATTCAACTAAGTGCACGCAAAATGAGTCTAAGGCATTCCAAAACTTCACATAATTCATGCAAAATGGTCTTGGAATGGACAAGAATGTTGAAGAAGTTCTTAGAGGAACCAAGTGAGATGAGTCACTCTCTATGGTCATGGGTGATGCTGGATCTATTTCTATTTTTCCAGAAAACAAAAAGAGGTGCAATTCAGGTCCTTCGTGAGATGAGAGAAGTAGGGAAGTGGAAGAGATCCTGCGAGGAATTCCAATCATATATTCAGGTGAGTCAGAGGTCCATAGGCCCATTGTTATTTGTTATTTCTTCAAGTTTATCAAGTTTTCTATATTTTGAGCGTTGACATCCATGCCTGCTTAGAGCTCAGAGCTTCCTAAAACCATCCTTACAGTCAGAAAGCAGTGGATGGTGATTGCCAATCACTCTGAATTCATGCAAAGCAGCTTCAGAAAGTACTAGTGGAGGGAGGCTCTGTTACTTTGTTTGGGTAAATTATCCGAGGGGTTGATTTTAAAGTTATCAAAGATGATCTTGAAAGAAATGCATATACTTGCAGAGCCTAGCAGCCAGAGAGAAGGATTCTGTGAAAGGATTAACCCTAGGCAGCTATTAATTTTGATATCAGATCACAAGATGATCCTAATGGCTATTAAACCTCACTCAATATTTTTTCTTTGCTCCCAACGGAACTTCATGGCTGCATGTTTTGACTGGCTTTTATGTTCTGTGGCAGAGACCAAGAAGCTGAAGGTGGGCGTGTCAAAAATTTTGTGAACCTTGACCTTGATTAAAAGCCAACCTAACCTTCCGACCAGTTCACTGCAGGAGATATCCCCAGAACGTATTGTCTCATTTGCAGAATCACCAAAGAAATATGGTCAGGTTAGGAGATATCATCTGATATGAAGGAGATCTTGAGCTGGAGCAGAAAGTTGAGGGAGGTCCACAAGGCATGCAAGACAGTGGCATATTGGAACTGGAACCAGAACTGGAATCCAGAGAAGAACCCTTCTAATCCTGAGTGTCAATTCTATGCCCACTTAGACGATTCACAAAAATGTGTCCAGTACCAGTACATAAGACTGGATTACACTCCCTCTTGCAGAACATGCTGGTAATACCTGAAGAGCAAGATGAGATATGTCCCTGGGTATGCCCCTCCGCCTATATTACAGTGAGACTCTGGAGTTTTTTTTCTAATATGATGACAGACAAAAAAATATGGTGGAATGGCAGCAAAATGTATGCCACTTAAAAATATAGACCTGGATACCATTAAATTTGATCTGGTCATATATGATTATTGCGGGCAGTTGGTCTTTCACTTGGTGGACAAGCAGACCAATGAAGAGGTTAGTTCCTCATATTTGTCAAATATAACTCAGTGTATTTAAAATTTAAAATTTTAATGTACATAGGTGGCTGGTGTAATTTTCAATTTGCTGGATGAAGAGGAGATGCAGCGACTGGCAGGAAAGCAAGCCAAGATCAAGATGCTGATGGCCAAGTTAAAGCGGTGGAAAGCCTTCTCTGACTGGGGTTATGATGAGATGCACCCCCTCGGGTCTCACCAGCCATCTGGAGGGTGACCTAGAGATGGCTATGCGCCTTATCCAGCTAGCATGGTCTTAAGCCAGGAGAATGTTCAGATACTGTTTTCTTATGCTTTGGTTGGTCTCCTTTCATCATGCTCACCTATGCAGACTGCAAGATCTGACTACCATTAGATAGGACATTGAATATGTGCTTGAAAAGCTATAGCCGCATGGTCAATCAGTGGTCTAGGAGATGCAAGACCTTGGATTGGAAGTGAACATACCTATGCAGACTGCAAGATCTGACTACCATTGGATAGGACATTGAATGTGTGCTTGAAAAGCTGCAGCCACATGCTCAATCAGTGGTCTGGAAGATGCAAAACCTTGGGTTAAAAGCAAACATGCTTGGAAACTATGAAATAACAGCCTATCATTGCTGGAACTACATAGCACCCCAGCATTTCAATAAGAATGGCACTTGGACCGTGTCATATCAGCTGTTCAAAACCAGTTGTTTGCTGGACAAGTTCAATTTTTGCTTTTCTCACTGGGGAAAGCTATTGGAAACAGTGGAAAATTGTGCTTGGTGAGCAGTCCTCAGACTGATATGAAGTTCACTTAATATTTCATACTAATATAAAAACAGGTGGTTTAAGGGCGACCACTTGCATGGCACCATTGCCTCTCGCACTTCCACATTGCAAGATAGTAGATGTGTCTCACAAGGCATTGGGATTACAATCCTGCACAGATCTTTGGATATGGCAAGACAGTATTTACAGGCACAGTGGAGCTGGCAGAGTCTTTGTGATCACTGGAAGGTGGACCTGTAGCACACTGGCATTATTCAATAAAGAGGGAGAAGAAATTAAATTTACATTAGATTGGAGGAATAAACTGCAGTATTCAACCATAAACACGTTCAGGTCCTTTCAGTCCTTCTGCATTGCAAATATTACCTGAACCACATCAGAACCACTAGAGCCCCTGCAAGTAGTGCCTTGATGTAAAATTTTATCTCTTGAACTTTTCACTTTATTTTCTTACAATATTCAAATGACTGAGGTGTTTGAATGCCGAGTGGGAACATATATATAGTGGGCTGAGGTATGCTGGGATTAGTCATCATTTTGAAGTGTGATAATAGATGTACTAAGAAAGCTTACAAGTTTAAGTAAACAAAAATGCTACCCTGCTTCCAGTTCTTCTGAGTTTAGAAATGCAAGGGAAAGGTCCAGAAGTGGCGCTGGAGCGAGGTTACAAGTACTATGGAAGCCTCAGACCCTCCAGAACTTGTGGAACTGGCCCTTGATTGAATACTGGCAATATATATATATATTAACTTCTATCACATGCACCTGTAATTTTATTCCACCTTGTACAAATGGCAGGTGAGCATAAGACATATGATGCATTGATAATAGATGGATATACATAAACAAGCCTGGAAACACTTGATGAACTAACACTAGGGAAATGTATGACAAGGAGGGTATAGTCACCTGCAGACACCTGGGACAAATTAAAATATTCAGAGTGCTGAGGAATAAACGGGGGCATGTCGGTAAGATATCGCTTAGATGCCCATCTATGACATTTTTTCATGGCCCACGTGAAGGTGAACACCTGATGATGACTAGAGCATTGTGCAGCTCTGATGGTATATCATTTACAAACACGTCCATATTTTTTCTCCTTCATGGTTTGGTACTCCACTTGGCTGTCGTTTACAACCATATTATGCACTAGCTGAGGTGATCTTCCTTATATTTCTTGTAGTTGCTAGCTAGTGCCCAGGGAGTCTTGAGTAAGACTTAGACAAATCTCACAAACGCTAGCGAGCAACAACAATTCACTAGAATGCATGGATTCATACCTCAAATAACAGGGTAATTGGTCCATTGCATGCAAGCGGTTAAGCTATTGACAGCATTCAACCCTTAACAGTTCTGAGAGGTCCAGAACTGATATTAGAACCGGTACTGAAACCAGATGAAAACCTGGAACGAGATAACCTAGGACAATAGGCTTGTTGAGTGACTTAAAGGAAAATGATGGGGAAGATTCATTGTAACAGGAAGACAGTGACAGTGAGTTGATGAGGTCTGCTTCAACATGAACGACAAGATATAGATTCAAGATGGGTATGATGATAGTTAACAAATAAAGCATCCGATGATGAGGATGAGGCAGCAAGTGCAAGGGTAGGAAAGAGTAGTAACAAATGTCCCAGGCCCCCAAGGGAGAGTAAGACAGATGAATAGGACTGGGGAGAGACGATGTAGAGGTACGGTTTATATATGTAAGTAGGGTGCTTTAGGGTAGGTCGTCTGAGTCCGAAAGGATTGAGGGCCGGTGTGAGAAAGAGAAGTAAAGAAGAGAGATCAGGAACATGCATAGTAAGCGAGGTGTCCATGTGGCATGACCTCATAGATAAGGCGAAAGTCTAGACTGAGTCTGGGCTTGAGGTCACGTGGTTCCCACGGTCACATGCAAAGGTCATGTGATGAGGAAGAGTAGAAGGTCACGTGATCGGAAAGGGGTAAAGTCATGTGACTTGGTCATGTGACTATGAAAGTGAAAATATAGTTCAGTGCGTGTTGAAAGAAAATATGAAAATGTAGCGTGAGGTCCTGAACTATAACAGGTACTTCGGAACCACTGCAAAATGTTCCCATGCTGGTCCTGTGCTTCCAAAGCATCCATTCGGCAACTACTTCCAGCACTTCTGGACCTTTCCCCAAGCTCTTCCAGAATTGGAAAGACCAAAAAGATCGGAAATGCTAGAATGGTATTACACTTTATTCGTTTGCTTTCATTCCTTATTACTTTTTTTTTTTTTTTTTCCATTACCACACTTTATTAGTCTTATTCATATTCATAACCTCAACATTACAAACAATATGATAAGAGTATACCTCCACCCACAGTATATATATATCTTGACCTGACCTTAGTTGTTTTCACCCACCTTAGGCAGCAGCTGAGGTGAGCATATTTTTACTTGGTTTCTTTCCTAGCTAATGTATTATATCATGGGGTAATCCTGTTCTTTTCCTTAGAATCTATCAGTTATCTATCATGGGATGGTTACAATACTATATGAATAATATGTGCATAAGTAGAAGGGCAAAAATATAACAAAACATGAACATGAATAATGTACAAAGTAATGCGGCGAATCCTAATCCAACCTTAGGAAAATCAGGCCTTTTCACAGATCATGTTAGGGTCCATGAGTGCTGAGTCATAGGGTTTAAGGTTTACCACTATGCCTAGTTTGTTTTGATTTGGTCTTCTTTCAAATCCAACACCACTCAAACCCAGGGATGTCATACTTACGATCACAGCCATTCAAAATTTCTTTGGAAATAGACTTGACTACAATGTGATGTTGATCTGACCAGGACTGAATACATCCGCCCATAGTATACAGTATATAATTTGCATTCTTCAGCTGTACCTAGCTTCTGCCAACTCCCACACACTTCAAAGAGCTTTCGAGACAAAGCTTACCATGTCTCTTAAAGTAGTCTCTGCTGCTGAGCAAATGCTCAACCTTTCAAATTCCTGCTCTGGGCAGGCAAATCGCTGCTGACACCATCCAATAGACTCTCTGAAAGCTGGAGTTGGAGTTTCCACTGGCACACAACCAGAGATACTTATCCAAAAGACATCAGCATCCTCTTTTAGCCTACAGCCAGAGCTGGAAGTGGAAGTGAAAGGGGGCCCTAAAAGCTGCATAAAGTAGCTACAAGCTAGCTTTCTGCTGTGATAGGATGATAAAGGCAGGAGCATTAATGCAAGGATGTTTGAGCATCGAGGAGACAGATGCTCTCCAAAGGGGGGGGGATTTTCATCTGCCCTGTATGCTCTATTAGGAATAAGATTCCTTTCCACATGAGTGAAGATTACTCAGTGTCAGTGTGATCTCCTAACAGTCTGGATCAGTTGACATATAGGGGACAGCAAACACGCCTTCTACATGCTGAGAGCACTGGAGCTTTGTTATGGATGTCTTTAGGTCTAGAAGAACTCAGGAACATTCCTCTTCAAGAACAATTGAAGGCATCGCTGATGAGTATATATGGAAAATACCTTTGGGAGCAACTAGTAAGACTGGTCGGTTTTCACTTGTGCTTCCAAACTCCATATCCCTTTGACAGGTATGCTTTAATCAAGTTAGTCTTGGTAAAGCAGGACCATACAAAAGGAGACAAACATGTCCTGAGTTGGAGGATATGCTAGTGCTGATCACAATGGAAACTCATAGCATAGTGGAGACTGGAGAAGTAAGTTCCGGAACCGGAAGCAAAATGTTATCCCAGGTAAGTCCTTAGAAGGAGGATCTAGTCAATCTGGAATGCTGATAGATGGTCAGATGGTAGTAGCCTGATATCTATCTGAGAAGTTGGAGCATTATATAATTTCTTCAAGAAGCCCTCTGAAAGAGATGGTAGCATTGTTTTGTGGACCAACATTTGAGATCAGGGAAAGCAGAAAGGACCTGGAGACTCTGATGAGAAGGTGGGATTTCATGTTTGTGAACTCTAATTGGAAGCAAAATACTGATTGATTAGGGTTAGATTGAAATTGACATTCATTCTCAGATTCTCTACGGTGTTCGTAAATCCACCAATCATCGCTGACACCTTGAATAGCTTTTGCATCTCCTTGTATTGCAAGGGCATGTCTTTGATGGAGGGATTTGCTGAGGTATTTGGAGGGAGAAGAGAGTTTCTAACTAAATATCTGGCAGTTCTCATGCCACAGGACTCAATGACTGAGGTGAGCCAAAACGAACGCATGGAGACAATAAATTTAACTTTCTCAACAGGATTCACCAAAAATTGTGTGTGCAGCAACTTGGAGTTCACAGGGGTGGAGACTGGTGATGCACGGTGGATTCATAACATTCCCATATCATGACTGCTGCAGAATGGCAACATATATTGTTGGAAACTCAAGAGTGAAGATATGGGCTGTGATGTGCCCAAAATATGACCTGATCCCAAGTTCTTTGAAGTGTCTTGGGGTAGCCTTTGAGCAAGCAGTAGACATGTTGACAGAAGGCAAGTTCTGTAATGTGGATGTAGTTATGGTCTGTCTGGAAGAAGGAGATATCTTGTAAATAGCCCACATTCTCTTTCCCTTTCCAAGAATTCCATCTGAACAAACATGGTTCTCCCCAGGTTTCAACCACCAGGAGTGCTGCATTACGTCTCTACCCTGATTCCATCAATCTTTAGCAGTGGCTATTTTTACAACTATAACACAATGCATCTCACACAGGCAGTGCTTCATATGAAGGACTTAAGTGAGGATGGGATACTCACGAACGACCATCGTCCCAGTTTCTTCCAGACTTTATGCCGGATGGTGATCAGCCTTTGATACTGATCACAAGCATACAAGTGTCTTGATTTTCATGAGCCACGTTATCGCTAACTTTGACATTCTACATCATAGGTAAGATTGGAAAACGAAGTCTTATCAGCCTTTTGCTGATAGTGTTGGAATGGAAAATGGACATAACAAATACAAAGGATACTCTGGCTGAAGAAGAGGGTGGGAAACAGGCTTTTGCAGCTCAATGTGCACAAAGCCTCCTTCAATGGATGAGGCTAACAAAGGAAGCAGCAAAAATATTTGTAGACGAGCAAGGACCATATTACTTGGTAGGGACAGATGTCCTAGAAATTCCAGCCATGGTAGAGGGCATTCCAGATCCCATATTTCTAGATATGGGCAGCATCATGTAGTAATTTCAGTTCTACTTCAGATTATTACACTTTTTTCTGCAGTTTTAATTCATATAATTTTACCCTACTGTTCACAGTGATCTAGCTTTTGTTGATTTTCTAAGGTTCAATCGCCAGTCATTTCTGAAAACCTGAAAATTTGTTTAAAATTCCCGATTATAACCCTGGTTGCAAATTAAGAGTATAGTATATAGCAAAATGTAGTCTGAGAAACCATTTTGTGGCTTCCAGTGCTGGAATGGACAATTGGTGTTGTATATGCATTAAGAAAATCTCTTCATTCGGTAGCCCACCTTATTTTCTCCCTCTTGTATCTGGAACCATTATTCCACAAGTCCTTTCAGAGGTTTCCAGCACACTTCTGGGCCTTCTGATGCCTCCAATCTGGAAGTAGTTCCAGAATCATTTCTGGTGCTGTCTCATGCCCTTCTGGAATCGGAACAACTGGAACAGCTGGAAGCACATGCAGCGGTTATGTTGGGAAATCCTACCCCATTTATAAAATTCTGGCAGTTTATTATGAGCTAATACTAAATCTTCGAAAGTAAAAGTAATTTCATTATTTCAAGCAAATATGTATTTTATGTTAATCAGGTTGGTTGTAGAAACACTACAGTACATGGTATGATATATGCAGCATTCTGTTAGAATTTGGCCCACACAGAAAATCTTTATCAGTGATGGAGAGAAAGCACATGGAAGATATTAACTGGGGCCCCAATCTCATCAACAAGAATAGCCGTGGGGTAGAAAGCTTGGGTATGATGGGATGGATGTATGTCAGGGAATGGGTAACAATATGGGGGAAAACGTCAGAGGTGTTTTCGAAGGCATAGAAAAGAGAATAGATAAATGGCAGCATGGGACAAAATTTGATCCATTTGACAGATTCTAAGTAATGGGTAGGAATGCCCTATGCTCAGCCACTGCCTAAGGTGGGTAAAAATGACTGAGGTGTCTGTAAGTAGGGTCAAGATATATATACTATGGGTGTAGGTATACTTATATTATGTCATCAGTGATGGTGTGTTGATGAAGATAACAACATGTTGTAATAGAAGAATGAACACTAAATATTTAAGTGACAAGAGGTTATACCATACAAGTACTTCCAATTGTTCCGATCTTTCCAAGTTTGGAAAGGTGCGGGAAAGTTCCAGAAGTGGTTCCAGTGGGTCTGAAGTTGCTTCCAGCTCGGAAGTCCAGAACAGCGTGGGAAAAGTTTGGTTAGGGTTAGGTTATGGTTGAATACTGTCATCATTAAAACAAATGCATGTGCCATTGTGAATGCCAAAAAAAACCACCAGTTTAGTCGCAACTTCGCAGATAACCCAAGGTTGGAGGATGACAGTAGACAAGGCAGATGGGGATTAGTTTAGCTACTTTCCTTTTCAGTATAGTGCCAATTTCAACCTTACATAGCAAGGAACCCACTTAGGATTTTTCTGCACTCTTCTGAAGACTGGAAGTACCAAGGTCCTAAATTTCTACATCCGCTCAAACTATGGCATAAACCTCTCTGCCTGTAGTATATATCCTCACTTCAATTATAAGCACCTCAGCTGTTTATAACCTTAACTGAGCTGAGGCACTGGTTCTTTTCTTAGATTTTGTCAATCAGCATACAGTATCAGCTTTGATTATTATTATTTATTTATTTACCTTATATATGTAACTATCAGTCCCTCAATTCCAGTTTTGGTCTGGTCCCTTCTCATCAAACCAACATTGCAAGGTTATCTCTAGAGTCATGCCTGTTACAAAGTGTACAGATTTCACTACAAAAGACCCTTATGTGCAGTCTATCTTATCAACAATGCTAAATGCAAAAGGAATCGTTTTCATATGCGGCAAGCATCCGAACCTAACCTAGCTGGGCCCTGGCAGTGTGTCCTGACAAGGTTATTTATATAAGGGCAGAGATTTCTGTGGCAGCTGGAATACCTGATTTTAGAAGCAAACAAAAGATACCAGGCATTCCAGAGCTGGCACAAAGAAAGCTAAAGGACATGTTTCAACTTTCCATGATCCAGGCGAGTGCCATGAATTCCAAATTCCAACTCCTATGCAATCTTGCATTCTACTTTGTTTTTTTTTAATGCAGGATGAGAATCTGAAACTATTGTTTGCCCGGTTCTCCGCTAACCTAGCAAGAAAGGTGGAGGACAGCCAGCCCACCATATTCCACAAGCTTCTTAAAGTTCTGGAAGACCATGGGACCTTGGTCCGAGTATATACACAGAACATTGATGGCCTGGAACTCAAAGCAGGTGTGTTAACATATCACTGATCAGATCCCTATATTGGGGAGGATCTCTGACCCTCCAAATGCATCCCCATGCATGGAAGTCTTCAGTATCTTTACTGCTGGTCTTGTCATGCAGTAGATGACATAAAAAAATACCAGAATGAACTCATGCTTAGAATATTTCCCTCTTGCAGCCGTTGTCAGATAGAAGAAGAAGTCAGGAGGGACACAGGAAAGCGAGTGCAGTTTGTTCCAACCATGGTTCCAGACATGATATTGTACGATCAAGAACCTCCTAATTCTGAGGGTATCGTCAAATTCCAGACGCAAGACCTCTGTTGAGCTCAGCCGATAGATCTCTTACTCGTGGTCAGAACAGGCATTCACATAATAGGAACTCAAAGAATGATTTGAGTGTTTGCCTCACATGTTTGGAAAAGCAAATCACCTTCAGATCATTCTCCCTTAGTCATTTATCTTAACCTCCAGTTCAAACAACAAAAGAAATAGGAATCCACTGTTGATTTATGGATCCAAGCCGACTGCCAAATGGTGGCTGCTGCCATCCTAGATGCATTGAAAGAGCAAGAGGAAAAATTTAAAAGGAAAGCACATCTTTCTGATCATGACCAGGTAGAGTCCCCTCAAGTGTAGTATGAATCTGAGCTGGAACTGAAAGTAAGCTGCCTGCTTCCAGCCTATGGAGGACACCATCCAAAGTTTGTTTGAGCTGGATCCAAATCTGAATCTGGAGATGTGAAGCTGAAGATCAGAGTGCCTCGCGGAGTCAGCTAATCAATTGCTTGACTTTCACATGAACCGTATCTATACTATCACCAGAGGTGATTCAGAGCTTATAAAAGCCTTTAATTTCCTTAAGATTGCCATCTACATAGTGAAGCATCAACAATGTTTCAATGTGGTTAGGTTTCACCTTGAGAGAGTACAAGCTTTGGGGAAAGGCAACAAGGAGTTGGATTTACATCTGCATTTCTTGATGGAGTGCATACATGTAATTGATACAAATAAATGACCTGTAATAGAAGCTCTATTTTTTATTCCGATTCTGTTCTGGATCCTGTAAATAAGCTGCAGACAGCATTCAACTAAGCTAGGGCTCCACCATTTCCGGTGCTTCCAAACCAGAACCAATATTCTGGAACCTCTTCAACTTTTCCCACACCCTTCTGAACTTGAACTTGAAAGTTATGCAATTGTATGACCTCTTATGCCTAGTGAATTTACTTACTATAGTACTGGTAAATTCCTGCCTCTCTCTATATTCTGTAAGGAGCATGGTACTCTATGAAATGGTGTCATTATATCACATGCTCACATTTAGGGCACAAAAATGATTCATCTGCTGAATGTGGATTTGAAGCTGACCCCAAAAAGTCTGGACCATGTTTCTGGACCCAACAGTTGTGTTGCTTCCAGTCGCCTTCCAAAACTGCACTCAATATAGACTGAGCCTGATAGATTCTGGAATAATCTCCCTCCACTGGGTAAGGGTGGCCACGTCTTATGCTATCCATTGCAGCGAGAACAAGACTTTGATTGGTGGAAGGGATGTGCCAAGTTTGCCACATTATCTTCCAAGCCTCCAGTCCAGGAACGGCAGTCAAGTACCCTTGATGAAACCATATCCTGCATGAGTAGCACAAGGTTTGCATATGCTGATGGGGAACATAGGGCTGTTCACAAAAACAGATGGGTTTAGGTTGCTACAAGAAAATGATCAGACAACAATGAGACATCAATATTTGACCAGCTTCTTTACCAAAATCTGCATGAAACTGGCATCATAAGTGGCTCTTTAAAACAAGGCAAGTCAAAGTCTAGCTTGAAACACACTGCCAGGGTACATGGAGATAGGTGCAACATACTGATAAAAATAGCAGCCACTGAGGACATGTGGTCTTGGAC
This sequence comes from Boletus hoseneyae, assembly GCA_038093175.1. Lineage (NCBI taxonomy): Eukaryota > Fungi > Basidiomycota > Agaricomycetes > Boletales > Boletaceae > Boletus > Boletus hoseneyae. The sequence continues at coordinate 38,922 of JBBPRT010000030.1, forward strand.
ATTCCTGCCTGAAGTAAAGGATGTCTATCACTGCTAGAGAATTTTGAAGTTTGAACTTAAACCCAACTGGTCATGGGATGTCATGTAAAATTAAAGCTTACCAATGATACAACTGGAGTCCAGAGCTTGCTTGTGAGATGACAAGATGAGTTCGTGAGGATGGTAGTGGTCTGTATTTCTGGTAGATTTTTACTGTCTCTGAATAAGAGGTGGTGTGAATGAGCGAATGTGCTCACATTTTGTCTCTGAGTTTTTTTTTTCTTGGATTTCATCAACTTGAGGTCGCGTTTCTTTTCAGTGACATGGTCCAGGATGTCAGAAATCATATAAAACCAAAACACCTCTATCATGTACTGAAAAACGAGTTTTCTTCAGGGAAAGGTTTATTCTGGCCATGAACTTTGATCTTGATCTTAGAAGCAGAAGCAGAGATCTTGTAGATGCTGACCACTTTGGCCTTCCAAGTGCTGTGGGCTTCCAAATCCAAATATGAGTGTTTGGTGTCTTCGTCATGGCACACCAGGATGCTAGGTAGATAGTATGATAAGAAAAGAGAGATGAAATTAAAGCAAAGGAAGCGTGAATTGCCTATCATGTATATGAACATGATCCACTCCTGGCAGGTCTTTCAGAATGTGAGCATGACAGACTTGAAGAGCAGAAAATAGCATATCTGCAATTTTGTCACATGGAATCATGGAATTGGATTTTTCTATGGCAAGGATTGATGGAATGAAGAGAAAGATGAAGGAAAATCAAAACATAACATACTCTTAGGTACCATGGTTCAAGTTGATGGTATGGAAATTAGTTTGAGAAATGGAGTGTGCGGTGATACTTCTAAATCCAGAACTTTCAGCCTTCCAACTGAAACCTAGAAAAGGAAGGGGTTTCCCAAGCTATAATGCATTAAATAGGAATGAAAGTAAGTGAAAGTAAACCCAGGTCAACCGCTGCCTGATAATACTGCAGATGGAGGTATACTTCTATTTCATCTGTAATGTTGGGATAATTAACTTGAAAGAGGGTTACGAATTTTATTAATGCATGTCCTAGAAATCCAGTCAGCAAGCGATTAAAATAGCTGGCATCAAAATACTGTTGATCTCCATTGTCATCGTTCTGTGTCCAGGAGTGCATGGAAAAGGTGAGCAAGTAACACCCGAACCACCAGAACAGGATCATGATCTACTTTAAATTTTGCACTGCTTTTATGTTTGACAGATTTTATAAAGAGGCCAGTAATGCCCGATGCTCAGCTGTTGAAACCGGACTAAACCCAGAGCGAGAATAACCTAATTGATAGGTTGGACGAGCGTATTGATAGAGACGATTCGTCGTCGTTGAGTATCAACGACGAGGACAACGAGGATGGTGAAATTGTTTATTGTGTGAGAGATAAGGAAACGTCGTAGCATCCAGTAATGGGGATGAGGCGGCAAGTGCAGAGTAAAGGGAGGAGTGGTAAACAAAAGTCCGGGCCCCAAGTGGAGAGCAGACAAGTGAATAAGACTGGGGAAAGACGACAAGAGGGTACGGTATATATATGATACTAAGGTGCTTTAGGGTAGGTCGTCTGAGTCCTAAATACTTGAGGGCCGGTGTGAGAATGAAAGAGATAAGTGAACATGAGGAAAATGCAAGGTAACCGTGAGGCGTGACATCATAGATAAGGCGAGAGTCTGGACCGGGTCTAGACTCGAGTCACATGTTGTCCCATGGTCACGTGTGAGGTCACGTGACGGAGAAGAGCAGAATGTCACGTGATCCTA